>JANFAE010000524.1:0-65663 GCA_024613145.1 Pisolithus marmoratus | reverse complement strand
AACGTTGGCAGATGACGATGACGAAATCTCGACTTCTGGTCCTTCTAAGAGCCAGACGTCTCACAACCTGCCTGGATGCGTAACCTGCATGAAAGGTGCCGGGAATGGCTCTCGCAGTTACCACAGGTAACTTTTATATATATCTGATAATAGTGAGGAAGTCACTGATCCTCTTCGAAGTCGATCAATATGCTGCATAAGCAGGTTGGAGACAACACAGATCCGCTCTACCGTCTGTTCTCTCGTGAAGGTGCTATCGGTCACAAGCTTCTAGATCAAGTTCGTAAGGACCTCGCAGATGTGGTCAAAGTGTGTGAAGGCGCACTTAAACAAACAAACCACCTTCGTACTTTGATGAGCTCCCTCACCAAGGGTCAGTATAACTACGGAATTTCCCCTTGCCGGTACTCAGACATATTTCAGGAACCATACCCACACATTGGAAACGGTACAAAGTCCCCAAAGCCATGTCTGTGTCGGAATGGATTCCGGATTTGGCTCGCCGTCTGGCTCAGCTGGATGGAATAAACGTCGATGCAGCAATCTCTGTCCGATGTTGAGGTTTGGCTCGGAGGGTTGTTTTTCCCTGAAGCATACATCACCGCAACGCGGCAAGCCGTTGCACACCGCAAAACGCTGGAGTCTCGAGACCCTGCATCTTCGACTAGACATCGGCCAGATGAACGATCCGGAAGCTTTCATTGTCGATGGTGTGTATGTTCACAAGCACTCACGACCATCAATTGACCTTCTTGTTCCCAAGGTTTGATCCTCGAGGGTGCTAGCTGGGACGCTAACACTGGCAGGCTAGTCCTCAACGACGGTGAAGCGGTTCACCTGGACGCATCTCAATCCGATGGGTGCAGGAATGACGAGGATATGCGTGATGAGAACTTGGTCTCACTTCCCGTCTACCTGAACAGCGACCGGGAGTGATGTGATGTTTACGGTAGACCTTCCTTTTGACAACAGCTCAGCGTCATTGGTGGCCATGAGAGCTGTTTGTCTAAATGCGCGAGGATAGGCATGGCACAGGACACGAGCATTATGGATTATGATACTTACCCCATCCTTACTGGCAATGTAATACTCCTGCACACCTACGACGAGAATAAATTGGTATCTTCTGGATCTATACATTGTGACTTGCGCGTAAGATCAGACCTCCTTGACCTCGCTTCCCCCCACCACCTCGAGGAGCTTCCAGTCGACCTTCTATGTTTCTTCCGCGAATATTTGACTTGCAGATTCTGCAATAGCCTCGAAATTCTGAGTTGCCAGCGCCAGGATCGTGGGGCCAGCCCCTGACAGACAAATCCCGAGCAAACCGGGATGTGACTCGGGGGTGATCAATGAAGTTACTGCTGGCAGCCCGGGAATCTTCCGGAACAAATGCTTTAGCGTTTGCATCTTTTTGAAAGTGCGGTATGCTCACCAACGCCTTGCGGTACGGCTGGTGGACGCGATCTTTCATCGCTTCGTATATCAGTTCTGGATCCGGTGGTGATTGACCCAATGCTGTGGTCAATACAGCCAGACGTTGCATGTTGAAAACCTTGTCAAGAAAGAAAAGGTATCAAACACCGCACTAAATTCAGAGGGAAAATATTGTACCAGGTCTTTTCTAGAGTACTGCACTGGCAACGCCTCTCTCGCCTTTGCAGTACTGAGCTCAAACCGAGGTACAATTGCGACAGCCTTGATGCTAGGGTTCCAATTGAACCTGACATAATGGCCAATGCCCACTGGTGGAAGTGGGGGAGACAGCCCCCAATCTTCACCTGCGTCAGGAGGGTACTCAGGTAAGACTTCTGAGAGAGGGACTTGCGATGCCACAGTTGCGGCTGGATCAAGCTCCCTTAGGTATGAGCCGACGAATCCGCCGACAAGTGCCGCGGTGACGTTGTCTGGATGGCGCTCAATCATGAGGGCGTAGTCCAGCAATCGCTCGCGAGTGAGATTGAGTTGTCCGAGTACATTTCCGAGAAGGACACCGGCAATGACTGCGGCACCAGACGAACCGAGTCCGCGGCCGAACGGAATCTGGTTGTCAGCATGGATACTGGCGAGGTCCATGGGGAATGAACGTTGATTGTTGCATCGCAGAACATAGAGCGCAACACGGGTCAGGAGATTTTGGTATGGATTAAGGGGTACCTCGTCTGCGCCTTCACCACAGTAAGTAATTGCAAAAGGCTCCGGAGACGGTGGGCCAAATTTGACAGTGAGTGTGAGGTATAGGGACAGGGAGAGGCCGACAACGTCAAATCCGGGTCCAATGTTGGCAGAAGTGGCTGGAACTTTAATCTCGATGGTTGGTCGTATATCTGACATGGTAATCACGGGCTGTCGATTGCGATGCTAGCTGTGCAAAGGCATCCACCAACAAGTAATCCAGCCACTGCCAGTTTTGAAGATTGGGCACTTACACGTTGTCCCCCGATGGTAACTTAATCGGGGACTCCTCGAGATTAGGCAGGATCGTGGATGATCTCAGCAAATACTCGGCAGCACTGAACACTGGCTTCTTCTCGAACTTATCGAACTTATCGCGTCCAGATCATCGTGACCCGCGACTGCCTGCTATATCAGGAAGGTTGAGGGTATGAAGATCTGTATTACATGCGCAGAAAATACTACGTGCTACAATTGCAGGCGATACATTTATACCATAATGACAAGAACAACGAACTTGGCCTGGTTGGCAGCCATGAGATGTCATACTAGAATACAGCCAAATTATGTCTGACAATCAGTATCGTCAGTACCAGATGGTGTAGGTAAAGGTGTAGCAGGGGTCGATTGTACAGGTGCTGGCGTAGTCGTCTCTTCCCCACAGCCAGTGTCGTCTCCGGACGACGTGGGGATGGGCGTAACAGGTGTCGACGTAGTCATAGTCGGTGCTAATGCCGAAGGAGCGCCTGAGGGCGTTTGTAAAGGTATGGTGGAAGGTAGTGTAAAGGTCGTGGTGTTCGAAGTGCCATTGTTCCCACTGGAAACGACAGAGAACTGATAGGCCAAAATAAGTTTCTGAAGACATTGCGAACAGTGAGGACTCACATATATTGTATCATCCGAAGCGCCACGTTGGACAACAGGTACGAGCAGAGGCTGATGGTTCATTGCTGTGTTCATGGAGGACATCCTGTACGAGCCCTCAGGTAGTCCACCGGTGACGTTGGTATACAGCAGACCCTGGGCATCCGCCTTGCCACTCAAAGTAGCAAAGAACGCGAACTTGGTGGGATCAGTAGGTGTGGTCTGCGTGAGATTGTCAAGCTGTTCAATAACGATGTGGGAGTGACCCATAATTTTGCCAGTGGACATATTTAGCTGCTGGGGGGCAGCAAGATAATTGGTGTCCGCATTGGAGAAGAATCCCGTTTCTAGACCCTTGACGGCCAGAGCAACTTGGAATGTAGTATTGGCTGGGATGACAGCCAAATTACCAGGCGTAGCGAACTTGGCACTGGGCATGTTTGAAGTAGACGGGATGGCGCCCATGGGGGCTGGGTTACAGAAGCCAGATTGCATTTGAGTGCCGTTGGAAAGCGTCAAATTGACCGTTGAACACCAATTGATGAAGTTGTTCTGCGACGTTAGCGACGGAGTGATTCCAGGCTCCGAGCCATTGCCCGTCGTACCATTGTTTGCGAAGGCAGAAACGAGAACGGATTGAATGAGGGTGAGAGAAACCTGTGAATCGGTCGTGTTACCACCCGAAGGACTGGTGGAGTTAACAGGAATCGTGGAGCTAGCGGGAGTCGCAGTAGTGCTAGTAGTGCCATTCGTGCCATTATTTGGACCGCCGGTGGTGTCAACATAGGAGTGGTAGAGCCCGCTACGCCGCATCAGACTTGGTCGGGCAGAGATAAGGGAGGCGAAGGCAAGGAGAGTAAATGTAACGAGCTTCATTACTTCTGAGAGATTTGTTCAATTAAACGAGCGCAGGGCAGACCAGGCCTAGTGTTGGCTCAGGGGGGAAACGAAAAGACGCAGACTCCGGGTCTGACTGAAGGAGACTGGAACGAGAAACCGTGGCCGGCTTGCCTTTATACTGGACTTCCTCGGCACTGGCATCTTGCATGAACAATGGCCTGTTTGCTTTCCCCGAGCACAATAGACGACTTGCTCTGTACGGAGAGGCACAAAAATTGCCATGGACACAGTTACAGTCATATTTACCCATTGTTCAGGACATGCCCTGATTATGTCATACCTATAAATCTAAATCTCCTCAATCTGACCAGGTCTCGAGGTCAGAATGATGATACCCTCTACGATCTTTGCTGAAGCTGTATGAAAACATTCCGCATTTTTCAATCCATCCTCACATGTTTCTCTTAGATCCTCTTCGATCTGGATGGGTGTGTGCAGGCTGATAGCAAAAGTCCCACACAACAACCTGATGCACGATTATAATAGGACACTCATAGATTCGACCCAGGGTGTCTTCAATGCTTGGGAGGAATTCGGACAAAGACATCCCTTTGTCGACCACCTCAACTGGACGGATGTGGCACATAAGACCCATGGACGACGGTTGGTCGAAACGCTGAAGCAGTATTGCAACATCCAGGACGATGAACTACCTCGGGTCAGTCCTTTTCGAGATTCATTTTCTTAGGGACTCGCTAATCTCTCCGACTAAAGGCGATTTGTGAGTTTGAAGATATCGTTATAAATCACGGTGGTGGTCCTGCAGTGCTGCCTGGCGTGTCCCAACTGTTGTGCCAGGTATTCTCGATTCTGAGTCTGAATGTACTTCAGTCCTGAGTGAATCCTCCCAGATTAATCGAATCATACCTGAAAGATGGACAATTGTCACCTCCGGTTAGCCTCTGTGAGATACCATCTTTAGGGGCACATTTCTCAGGACTATTGCAGCTTCTAGTAGATTCGCGTCAGCTGCCCTTACCAGGTGTAACCTGCCTTTTCCAAGCAAAGGTCTCATCACTGCGGATGATATAGCACCTGGCCAGGGGAAACCCAATCCTGCCCCGTATCTCGCAGGTGCACGCAAGATAAGCCGTCAAGATGATTTCGTTACTAAATGTCTCTCCCTTCCCTTCGAGTATGTGTCTACTGACTGAGTGATGGGATCGTGCAGGCCTTGTCGTCGAAGATGCAGTATCAGGTCTCGCCGCGGGACGGAGGGCCGGTGCTACGACTCTCGCGGTTTGCACTAATCATACCCGTGATTTCTTAGAGACTCGAACCGGTGACGAGAAGCCCGATTTCATCGTGGATAACCTCGAGCAGTAAGGACATCGGTGCATCGGATTTCGTCGACTAACATATGTACAGCATAGTTGCTCGAGTTCTTCCGTCGGGAGGCTTGTCGTTGACCATCGACTAAGCAGGAGGTTGGCGAACTTCTATTTATGAGTAGATACAACATGTCCCCGATATGTTCAAAGCTCTCTCGCTAAAGTTCTCTCCAGGATTTAAGAGGTCATTCCCTCCCCATCCACCATGTTATACAGTACACTTTTGTCGCCGCTCTGGTCGACGAGAGCACGCAGGCTTCCGTGCTCGTTCCGAAGTAGTTCTTTGGGACTCCCGAACTCAACCTACAGAAGCACGTTGTCAGTATTGACGAAGTTAGCATGGTTGTTTTCGACGTACAATCTTTCCTGCATCAAGCACCATCTGGGCAAAAACAAAGACATCGTTAGAACTACCTTGGAGAGATGGGACTTGAAGCTCACAATCTTGTCAGCATCCATGATGGTCTGTAGACGATGCGCAATGATCAACTGCGTTACGTTCCGCATCTCGTGCCGGAGGGAATTTTGGATCACCGTGTCCGTCTTATAATCTACAGGAAGGTCAATGCACAATGAGAGAAGCGTTGCAACCCTTCATAAACTGAAATCGTACCAATGGCAGACGTCGCTGTTGTTTATTTGTTTTGCCAAACGGTCAACCGCCACACCCAAACATTTCATGCAAACACACCTTCGTCCAGTACAAGCAGCTTGCTTCCTCTGACAATAGCTCGTGCAAGCGCAATGATCTGACGCTGGCCAACGGAAAGGTTGCCACCACCTCCTGCAATAGCACTGTCCAGGGTCAGTCTACCATCGTCCGAGTCATCTTGGATGGCGGAGAGACCAGCAGAGCGCAGTGCGTTGTTAAGGGTGGCGTCATCGTGCTGGTCGAATGGATCGAGATTCTGACGAAGTGTACCGCTCAACAGTTCAGGCTATTACAGTGTTAACTGGTTGAAACTAAGAAATGGATACTATTGACGTACGATCTGAGGGATGATCGTGATGTTGGAACGAAGCGCATCGAGGTTGATGCTGCTCGTAGGGATCCCGTCGTAGTAAACAGTTCCTTTGGTTGGGATACAACGCAGCAGCGACAGAGTTAGCGAACTCTATGGCCCGACTGAGTCATGCGATAGTTCTGGAATTTGTAGTTAAGTTACCTTTCCACTTCCTGTCCGTCCCACTACAACCCGATTTAAGAAGTGCCCTTGCGCAAGCAGCGTATGCGATACGCACCAATACCAACCCTCTCTCCTGACCTAACATGGAAAGACAAATCGTGCAAGACTTTCGGGCCGTCCTAAAGGGCGAGTTTGATGTAAAAAGTGAATTGGCAGCCGGAAACTATACTAACACCCGAGTAGCGAGCAGAGAGTTTTTCAACGGTGAGGTCACCGCTCGTAGGCCAGTATGCCGGTGGCTGACCTCCCTCGCTTGGCTTGGGTTCTTGCTCAATGTTGATGTAGCTGTTGATACGCTCGACACTTTCACGCGGATTAGCTTCCATGACTCAAACACACAGAAAACTTACCTGTTGCCTAGGCATCGAGTCGGGGTAAACAGAGGGTCCAGTGTGCATATGAACACTTACCGTCAACCTCAGCATTGTTCAAGATACGGATCCAGTACAATATCATGGAGCTGAAACCAACTACAATGCAGCTGAGAGGTTGAGACAACTTAGTCAATGGAAGACAACGGACTGGCCATGTTCAGAGAGAAACCGGCGTTGCCGGCCTCGGAAGTGCGCCCATAAACAAGGTAGGCTGCAAGAGCGCCAGTGAAAAGTGCACCGACAAGATCGATACGGATGCAAACCCATCTAAGTGAGAAGTTAGTTTCTTCGCACAAAACGTCAATACTTTGCTTTACCGATTTAAGTTGTAGAACATGCGTGCAGACCTCGAGTAACAGTCAATACGGCTCAGAAACTGGCGCCGGAAGGTATCTTGCGCTCCGTAGGCCCGGATGGACGCTTGATAGAACGATGAGAATAAAAAAAGTCAGTGCTAAGAGTTGGAAGACTCTAAAACGATAATCACTCAATCCTGCAATAGCCGCGCCGAAGTGGCCAAGAAGGGGCGCCTTCACATTACTCATCTCCCGTTTCACCGACAGTTGAGCTTTCATATATATTCGGCCAACCCATGTACCAACAACGCCTACCAGGACGCCCGGCAGAAGGAACAATGGCGTAAAGAGAACGACTGCCCCAAGCTTGAACAGGAGGCTGATGGTGAGGTCAACGACCCATGAGAGTTCCTGAGCGAAGGGTCCATCAACTATAAAGACGTCAGCCAGAAGTTATTACATTCGAGTAGACCACCGTACTTGCACGAATGTCTTGTGTACAGCGAGTAATGACGCGCGAAGTAGGCGTCGTGTCAAGCCATCTGCAGTGCATCAGAACGGAGGGCATGTGTGCATATAAGTGGGTGAACACACCTCAGCGTCGTACCCAAAACAGCTTCAACAAGTTTCTTGTGGATCGCTCGCGATGCCCTCAACGTGCCCCGAAAGTACAGTATGAACCCTGGGATATACAGACAACAGCCAAGCAGAAGAAGGGCGCCGTACACGGACAAGTAGCTAGAACCGTTGAACACGTGTCGGGCCCAAGAAAGGCATACTCACAATTTGACATCCACCTCAGATGGCAACTTGTGCTCATATTGGGAAGCCCAGTAACCAAGGAACCAAGTTTGAACCACGCCTACAACCTCGGTTGCTGACATCAAGAATAGGAACGTAAACCAGAAAAGTATGGTATGGCCCCCGCCAAGGCTAGCAAGGTAAAGATTTACTATCGGCAGCATAAGCGCGAGTTATCAGTAAGGCAGGCAGACACGTACGTGCTGACCAAGAAACGCGTCCTTCTAGAATTTCCTCTTCCAGGACAAGTTTTCCATCCTTTTTTTCCTCTGGCACCTGTCCGGCGGTGTCGATAACTTCCTCTCTTTCTTCCCTTTCCAAACCTTCCTGCTCCTTCGCAACTTCGGCGGCCAGTTTGTCATCTGTAGCAATTGCCTCCGAAAGAGTTCCTTGACCGGCAATGCGACCATTTGAAGCGAGCGACACAACATATTGCGCCACTGGGCTGACCATCGCCACGTTGTGAGTCTGGGTCAGAAAACCTTAGTGGAGTAAAGGATGTTGATATTGGAGTTCCCGAACCACAAGGATTACTGTGCGATTTCCAATCAGGTCACCAGCGAAGCACTTCTCGATAATCCATTTAGACGTGTGAACGTCCAACGCGGCCAGAACCTCAATTGATCAGTATCACTGAACCAAATACTCCAAGTGTTTCATGAACTCACATCGTCCAAAAGCAGGATTTCTGCATTACTGTAGACAGCTCGAGCGAGCGTAACCCTCGCCTGCGACCAATCAGGACACATGATGTTCGAGTAGTTATTGTCTCACACACCTTCTGGCCACCACTGAAGGTAAGAATACCGTGAGTTCGTAGGGTTGGGCCGCGACAAAAGGGTCATACCTCAATGTGAGCCCCTTTTCACCCACTTCCGTGCGATCGCCAGCCTCGAAGAGCTCCAAATCACGCTCAAGCGCACATTGGTAAATGACTTCAGTGCATGTAAGATACTCCAATCATCCGAAGTGACGGTAGTATTTTCACCTTTTGTATACCGTGCTTCATCATAAGGCGCTCCAAAAAGAATGTTATCCTTATGGAATGAAGCAATCACTAAAGGATGATGCAAGTTTCCAGGCTTGGCTCACTCGGATAGTTTCATTCTGCACCCATGACTCCTGAGGGGCGTAAGCAACACCTCCCTTTCGTGGGAGATTATACCATGAAGCGGGACTGCATGGCACGAAATGCATCTCGCCTAGGAAAAGATGAGAACGGAGGTCCAGAAATACGAGGTAAAACCAACCCAGTAAAGCCATAAGTAACGAGGTCTTCCCTGAACCAGTGGGCCCAAGAACGATATTTATGCAACCTCGCTTGAAGAGAACCTCCTCAACCCGCAGTTTGAACTTGCGCCTACTCTGTGTCGACGCTCCATTTGATTCATTCGACCAGGTGAAGGTAGCATCTCGGAAACCTATAGCTTCTGAATCTTCGTCCCTGACCCCGGGCGGGAAGATCTGAGGTTGGTCTTCCCCCGAAGTGTACTCATCCAGAAGCTCGGTGTTACTGAGAAAATCATTGACACGACCCAGAGAGACCTTGGCTATATTCTAGCCATCAGGGCCTCTCGCCTGCAATACTGTACGGCACCCACCTTGTATGATGGGGGGTAACATCCAGAATATCATAGAGAGCTGGCTTCTCATAATGTCAAAAACTGTTGAGGTCAGAGTGAGATAGCCCTGAGGCAGTCCACCACTAACTTGTCATAGAAGAAAAGACCCGCGACGCTAAGCATCCCGTTTAGCAATAGGGTTAGATCGCTACGATCAGGTGGTCATACCAGTTAACTGCTTTCCCATGACAACAGTCTGAGAACGGTGTCAGCGGAAATGAGGAAGGAGGTTTCGGGAGACGTACGTATGTTGCATAGCAGGCTATCATGGTAAACAGAGGAATAACAAAACTACGTAGCTCTGGACTAATGTCACTAGGATAAGCACAAGCCACTTACTTCAAGGTATTGTTGACAAGGTCCAGAAGTCGGTACTTCCATGTCCACATGAGCTCGACCTCTCGCTTTTCGCAGATGCGCTCGTTCATTTTTTTCTCCCACCCAAAGAGTTTGACCATACGTAACGCATTCATAGCTAGGGGATTCATTATACGATGACTTTCATCGAACGGTGAGCTACCCACTTTCCGTGACAGTTTGCACTCTTGCGTCAGTCTTGATAGTGCACAATAATACTCAGCTACACAGGACTGCTCGTGCGAAAGACACACCTTTTCCATTTTAGTCCGCTGGACAGTCTGTATATTCTTAGCTACAATGCCGGGCAGAGGGAACAGTAGAATCATGACGGCAAGGCCAACGAAGGCACTAAGGGGGTATGAGAAATTGTGAGGGGGAGAAGAATGTAGTCACACCTCCAATCCAAAATATGGTATAGAAACCAAGTGGATAAGGCGAGTTGCAAGGGTATATAGGGGACTAGAGGGAGCTACCTTAACCCGGGTAAAAAGAGCCAATAACCCAGACTCACAGACAAAAAGGAAATCACGTCCATCTATGATGTTTCCTAGATCGGTAGTGATGAGATTGTTGATCTTGCCAGCGAAATTTTCTGCGCTCGACACAGACCCGGCGCCACTATTGCCATCCAGTTTGCCCTTGGACTGTGGCTTCCCCTTCGACACTGACGTTGTTGTGTCAGTCTTAGAGGATCCACCCACGTCAGGGCTACCTTCACGGCTATTCTCCACGGCGGTAGCGGACTCTGAAACGGAAGCGCTGTCTGGGGTAGTTATTGTGGAATCAGTTGAACCCTTGTCAGTGTCTGGAAGCTCCGCTTTCATGCGAATCCTCAGAGCATGTTCGAACACGAGCTGTGTAATAATGCTCTCGGTGCGAACAATCAAACGGGTCTATAACCAGCTATGAAACAACGCGGACAGGGTGGAAGGAGGTAAACTTACAGTTAAGAACAAATACCACTGAAAGATTATGGACCCAAGGAATTGCCCAGCGAAAATGGCCACGATCCAAACCCATGGACGGATGACGGTATCAACACCACCGGTCTCCAAGTATCTACATGTCAGGCAGTTAGTAATGTTGCGACAATACAATCCATGCCATTCACTCAAGAAGCTTGTTGATACCAACTGGGGCAGCAAGTGTGGAAATGACCTGAGGACGGAATCACTCGAGTATCCAGGCGCGCGAAATCGAGCCAATGCCTTACACGGAGGATAATGAGAAACGTCATAACTGTATACTCGGTGCCTTTGGAATCAAGGTCGTGAGTTAAGGGCATACGGGAGGTAACTTGGAACACGGACGGAATACCCTCATAAGCCCAAAGAAAAGATGTTGCTTCCTCTTACTCGCAAATACGTCCAAGTGCTAACGCCGCAGAATGAAACCAATTATGTTTTAGCCAAGGAAGAAACCCACTGGAAAACTCTGCTTTCTTAGATTGCAAGCGTAGTCATAATCGGCAAGAGGCGGTAATTGGTCACGGGACAGATGGGACACGCGCTGAGCCTTGGCAACGATGGGGTCCAGCCAAATGTACAGAGAGAAGGACAGCCAAGATGACGTTTGCTCCGGGTGAGGGAATTCAGAGGGGTGCTGAAACGGGTAAATCCTCCATAGACTTGAGGAACAGGAAAACGTACTTCTGGATCAACAGGCGTATACTGAGTCGGGCACACGACAGGTAAAATGATACTAATCATCGTCAATATGATGAGCTTGGCCCAAAGTAAACGACCCTCATGCAGATCCCGTGGTTCCTCTGTAAACGTCAAGAGGGGATAGAAATCCCGGTACGCATATACAGAAAACAATGCGAGAAGGAGGACCACAAGGTGGGCAGAAGCGGTTCCATTGTGCTTAAGTTTGGTAACCGAGATCAGTCCCAGGACAGAGGCATATGCCTGCCAAAATATGAAGAACTGATACAAGCGACCCTCTCTTTGAACTTACAGCGCTCACGCAGATTGCCAGTTGTGATTGATCCAAAGGTTTGAACGCCGAAGAACTTTCCTCGGGCCTTTTCAACAAGGAAGCTATACAAAGCCCTAGAAACGCCAGACAGCCAAGAAACCTCGCGAACTTGAAGCCATATATAATAGGACCTCCCAAAGCTATGACGAGGGGTTGGTCAAGGTTGGGGAACTCGGAGAAGCCAAGACCACTGTCTATGTAGACATGTCGCTTTGAACGGCATACGGTTCGCGCGACGTATTTTCGCAACACCCGGACAGGGTAAGTAGAAGCGACCACATGGAGAACAAGAGCGATCGCAGACGCGACCGTGAAGTAGAAGGGTATGGACAGAGAGTCGCCGAACGCACTACCATACCAAACCCTAAGCCCGCGACTGTGGTGACGAGAAGGTAATAACTTACGCGTCTGTGGCCACACTCAACGCCATGAATTGGGGGCTCTTTGGCAGGACTACTTGCCAGGGTCCTGGGCTACTAAGCTGAGCCGACCAGGACATTATTCGTGATGTGGATTGCCTCCGACTTGGTGGGCCGGGGATGGCTAGTGACTCGTCACTGGTCCGGTGGACAGTTGAAATACCCCGTATCAGACGCGCGTGACATCCGTGGCGTTTTTTCGTAAGGCTGGGAGAGAGTGACATAACACTGGGGTCCTATTTGTACATGTTTGGTTCAGTTGCCCATTCAGGATGAGCCAAGGGTCGATCAGCCGTACGAAATGAGTCCAAGATGTCGAACACACCTTCGTCATAGCCAGTCATGTCATCAACAGCCACAGATTCTGCACGGCCTTCGACTTCTGATGCCCCAGCACAATCGGGGCCAGTACCACTGTTTGATCAACACCTCAAGGTTCTCTCAGATTCATATCTCAGCTTCTTCCAGGACAGGTATGTATACTGGATATATCTCTGCCATTTCTCTCAGCGTCGTCGTATGTCACGCAGAAAGCGCATAGAAGAGGTTTAGTAAGTCCAAATTGGCTCCATTCTCTGTCGGTCACGCTAACTAACACGTGAAAGTGTCGAGTCCCTGCTCAAACTACATCGCAAGATCAAGTCGGTAGACGCCTGGTTAGACGATCGCAGCACTGAACTTAGTTCTACACGTCGTGCCTGGAGCGAAGTCGTCGATAACGTTGAAAGAGGTCAGGATGGCCGTCACCGACTCCGAGGTGTCTGATCAATGGCGCGTATACAGAGGCCCAGACAAGACAAGCCTTTTTGACTACTCTGACCGAAGACGCGGTCAATGCCCTGACAACACTGAAGGTATGTGTTAAAAGGAATAGATATCCCACGAGGCTGAGCCTTCTCCCATCGTAATTTAATCAGGAAACTCAAGAACGGACCCGTAAGCGGATAAAGGACGACATAAAAGAGTCTAGCAATGCATACGCGGACTATGCAGACAACATGCTGCCCAAGTTAAAACGTAATTATCTCAGGAAATGTCAAGAAGTGGAAGTGCGTAGCTTGCGATCGTCGTGACTCGTCTTCCGACGCATTTCAGGATTACAAGGCTGCCCCTACAACGCCTGCCATCGATGTTCAAAACACACCCTATGTAGACCAAGCGGGAGGCAGCGTACCCACCTCTCGATCGAACCCAAATTTGCCTGCCAAACCGGTCGTTACTGGTCCACAAAACCCTCGCCCTTTGGATCGCAGGCCCTCTGGAACCGCACCTGGACCCCGTAACCGCTCACCATCCTCTTCTGGCACGTTCTCTGACTTTGCTCAGCATGGTAATTAAACACTCTTGTTCTTCAGAGGCGAGCTCATCTTGAAGTCCACAGGGAAAAAGCAGCTCAATCAGTTGATGACATTTCTGGACAAAGGCGGAAATGTTAGGGAAACGCTGGGTGTGCGCTCAGAAAATAATGCACTGCGGGCCGTGCGTGCGAAGCGTGAAGCCGACGAGGCTGGTGAGTATGATCTTCATATGCGCTTTCGATTTATCTCATTAAGGTGCAGATAAAGAGTACCGGAGAGGCGTTCACTGGTTGGAAACTCTCCGGCTTCGCAAGATAAAGATCCTCGATAATGCCTACAGCGTCCGTAACTCGCGCCTCCGCTGTCATATGTGTTCTAATATATCTTGCAGAGTTTGGAAACGTTTATCCATGAGTATGCAAGTACGGTAAAGGTTGTACTCGAGAAATACCTAGACAACTTGATGTGTGCAAATGATTTTATGTCTCCACCGCGTGTACTCATGCTACATACTATTTCCAGGGCGACTACCGTGACCCAGACGCAACTATCCGAACACGCAAGAGCGGTCATTCAAAAGATTTCACCGGAAAAGGACAGAGCCCTGGCCACCAACCAACTGCCCCGCTCTCTGGCGTCTTTAATTCCCAAGCCGATCTTATACTACAACTATAATGTTGGGGAATGCAACGATTTGATCTTCGGTGTCAGCTTAGTGGACTACGCCACATCACGGGGTTTGCCAGACGGTGTGATTCCCAGGATTGTGCAGCTCTGTATAGCAGAGGTAGACAGGAAAGGACTGGAGACAGAAGGCATATACCGAGTAAGTGTCAATGTCCCTCCCAAAACGCTTTTTGCTGAGGAACGCAATTCAGGTCTCTGGCCGTCATGCCGTGGTTCAGGATGTGCGGAACCTCCTCTTCCCGTACATTCTCCGTACTAACTGAAAGTTCTTAGCTGCAACGGAAAGTTGAGAGAGATGAGGGCCGTTTCAAGTTCAACCCCCTTACGGATGATGTATATGCAGTTGCCTCTTTACTCAAGGTATACATCTCTTAGTATGTGGCCAAGTCCTCTATTGACTCCTAAGTAACAGCTGTACCTCCGCGAACTACCGGAACCACTATTCAGATATCACTTAGACCGTGGGGAGTACACAGAAGCTCGTGGTATGATCTTCCATCTGCCAGTGGGGTAAACGAGTCACCTCAGCTGCAGCAGAACACAGCCAACTTTCCCAGATGCGCTCAAAGATCCGAAGGTTACCTGCCGTCCACCGGGAGACGCTACGGGCTGTAGTTGAGCACCTCGCTCGCGTGGCGGGACGTTCGGAAAAGAATAAGATGGACATCAAAAACCTTGCTATCGTGTTTAGCAACGTAATATTTGGTGAGGAGGAATTGGCAAAGGGCACTGATCTCCTCAGCATCCAGCATGTGAAGGTATGCACAATAACGTTCTCTGTGACATACCCTGACTCTTAATTTGTGCCAGGATACACGCATGGAAGATTTGATTTTGAATGCTCCCCAACTATTCGAAGAGCATCCACCGAGCAATTCGCCCCCGTTGCCTGCTGCACCGGCGGGAGAGATCCCACCTGTGTACCAGTACGGTTCGTCCCACACGAAGATTGCAAGCGTACCACCCCCCTTGCAACCCCTAAGACGGGAAGAGGATTTTACCCCTGTCCTCCCCGCACGACCGACGGGCAGTATACACCCTTCACTTCGCGCCAATCCTACTTCTCCCATCCGAGCAACGACGGAAATACCCCCATTACTACGGCCGCAGACGATCGAAGAGCAGCTCCCGTCCGCCAATACTCGGTCTCAGACGAATAGCTGCTCCATATCCCAACCCTCGTCACCACTACCCCAATCTCCACAAGCCAGCGTCATTTCACTCTCCTCCAGCGAGTCTCCTGCATCCTAGGCTGTCATTATGTCTTTTCTACTTGTTTTTCGTGTACTGCACTGGGAACGTCTTGAATAACTCGTCGAATACGTTTGTAACGGTATGTATAGGTTTAATATCATGGACGCCAGGTATCAGTACGTTGTTTCCGAGGACAGACAGTGCCGACCACAGCTAGCGTCATTTCTGATGACTCCAGCACACTGACTAGACCAAGATATAAAGGTGCTGCGGAGGGAGATATCCCCCACGGTGTTTTAGTATTCACCGAGATACATGCATGTCAGAAAGTACAAGGAAAATGAAATGGATCGTAGTATTTATCCACGACCTTCATCTTCAGAGAAAGTCAAACTAAGTAAATCATGCGATGCCTTGCAGGACGGGAGGAAATAACAGAGTACGGCGCAGTGCAGTGCAGAGATATCCATCTAGTTCTTCCGGCGGAATGACGAACCTGCCACGCCATTTATCAGCGTTGAGTCGTCCAGCTATGTAGAGATACGAACCTTCTGTCAACCTTGCCTTACCACCTGTAGGCTGGCAGAGCACGCCTGAACACGAGCCGCAGAGTACTACAGACTGTGCATGTGAGAAAACAGTCGTAATAGCAAAGCAACCTGACGATGTTTGAAGGTGATTAGTTATCCCATCAAGCAAAGACTTTCCATACCTGAACATTTGACGTCCATGAAGTAAGAGTTGGGCGACTGCACAAGACGCTTGAGCTTGTGCCTTTTGTTTTCTGCCTCGGCTGAGGGGTTCAAGAGATCGACAACGAGAGGCTGGCACAGGAATGAGATGTATAGTTCTATGTATTAAACAGCACGGAAGCACAGCGTACCATTTTGGCGTATTAGCGTAACGTACTTTGGTTTTGGTTTGACGATATGTGACGGCGAATGAACGCGAAAAAGTTCAGCGTGCGTATGCTCAGTTGCAACCAGCGAAAAGTTGGTCCGCAGTGGATATGGCGAAAAATAAGTTAAAGTTTGGGCGGAGGTTTGGAAGTTATTTCGCCGCCAGAATTCTGACGGTGGCTGATGAGCAGGACCCCGAAAACCATGGTTTCGATGTGTTACCTCGTCCGACCTTAGAACATTTGCCCTCCGCAGCTGATTGCCATTAAACTTTAGGTTCCTACAGCATATGGTGCTATGGTGCCATGGTGCTGCATCTGTAACATTATGATGAACTTTTTTTTTGGATGTAACTTTTTTTTTTGGTATACCGCACTTTTCTTTCACACAAAAAAATAATTTATGGTGGTGCGCAACTTTTTTGGAAGAATCGTCATAGCAAGGGGTAGATGGGTCGACCTATCGACCAATCGACCTATTTTCGCACTCTGCCGAGCTGACTTCCGAACTCCGCTTCCGAAGCGACCCAATGCGACCTTTTGTAGCACATGATCGTGGCAGTGAGTGTTTTTGTGCCACTGAAAGGGTGTGTCAGCAACCCCTTTGGGTGGGAATTTCGGGTTCCGACAAGGCTACCCCTTGCCGGCTTCTCGGCTCGCCTCCAGCTCGCGGACCCCTTGCTATGACGAATCTGCCCAGAATGCTGCCGGTTGGTCACGTGAGTCATCATGTGATATGTCGGGGGCAGTATACCGAAAAAAAAGTTGCACACCACCATAAATTATTTTTTTGTGTGAAAAAAGTGTGGTATACCAAAAAAAAAAGTACATCCAAGTGCATCATAATGTTTCAGGTGCAGCGCCATAGAATGTGGTCAGTAAGACTCATCAAAATTTACCAACTTCCCTCCCATAGAAATATACAGGTTTTGTAGCAAAATTGCTTGGAATGTATGATTTTATATTCCTGTTCTGAGGGTTTGCACAATGCATAACTGCGCTATGTCAGGAGAGATCCACAGCAAATTTCTTGTACCAAGTCCCTTTCTATCTATCTAAATCTAAATAACATAAGCTTAGGCGTGTCCACCCACGTGACTCTTTAGTCCCGTGACTTCTCCTGTGACCTGTGCACGTGTACCATTAGTGTCTGCACCACCCCTGACACTGCTATCCTGACATAGCATCTACATGTTGCCTTTGTGGTATCGTTGGCGTGGAGAATGTTAACGGGATGCCATGATCTGCCATTCTGTAGCAAGGGGTTCATTGAGTGCTCACTTTCATCAAGTCGCCCCCCAATGTACCAAGCTTAATGTCTCCATGACACGCACGTAAGCATCGCTTTATTTTATAAACTGAAAGTGAGCGGAACCAAAACGGCGCCAGCCAGAATATGTATACGCGTTGCAAAGCAGCTCACGAACAAACATGAGTAAACACCACTCGCCCCTATATACCCTCCTCACGCGTGCAGGAACCTCTCGACGCCATGCCCAAAATCGCATATCTTTTAATTCTGCAGAAATCAAGCGGATTGTACGAGATCTGCGACACCGAAGTCACTCACGACATCCCAAACACCGGGGAAGTCCAAGAGTTACTTGATCACGCCTCCGCCTCCGCCCTTAGGCTTGGATGCTTGGATTCAGCTGAAACAGCTGAAGTCCGCGCATATAAGGCATTTAAACTCGCATTCAAATACCTTCCCCTGCTCATCTTTATTCAGCTGCGCGATCGTGTCTGCGATTGGCATTGTCTGCCATTTTACGATATCGCGAACGCGCTGGGAACGATCGACGAAGATTTTTTTAAAAGGAGGGTTGCTTTCTTGCCTGCTGGCCTTACATTATCGTTCCTCGAGGCGGATGTTTACAAGTTGCAAATTCTCGTCTTGTTCAGTGTGTCTGCGAAACGACGCCGAGGTAAGCCAATGTCCCACGTACCCTCCGAATCACAGATTTTCCATGCGTCATATAGTTGACGATGTCAATCTTGTCGAAACGTGGATGACTAATAGACTGAGGGTGGACGTTCCTCCAGTTGAACAGCTCCGTGAACTAGTCGAAAGGCCCCTAGCCGAACCAGAAAAGATCCCCATCCCAGAGACCATGCTTGAAGCTCTCGTTTCCATTTCTGACGGTCAAAGATGTACCATGGACGCTGCTCACAGCTTGTTTAAAGTTGGGGAATTCGACATAAACCTCTTGGACGCCTACGATGCGGTTTTCAAGTCTGCGCCTGATAGTGGCACAGAGTATAGCTTCATTTCCTTTTGGGACTATAACATTAGCCGCATCCTTCAGATGGTTATCCCAAATGGCCATGCAACCCGTAACAATAACCAGTTCACCTCGATTCTATTATACCGCCCTGACTTTGCTTTCCTTTTGAAACAAGTATGCCCATTTCGGGGCGAGGAAAAGGGATCTGATGTTGTGAATGATCCCAGGGAGGAGCTGATAGAGAAGTGCATATGGATTTATGACCCAGCCCCATATATGCTTGGTGAGTGCTCTATGTTCAATCACATAGGTGTCTGAACCTGCTTTATAGGCTACTACTGTGTTGGCACTGAAATGACTCTCGCAGCCATCACGGCACCTCAAGCTCCAGGACAGAAACCAGGATGTCATGATATAATCAATGTCGATTTGAAGTTGAGAGAGGATCGCATTGCCAATGTGCGGCACCTGATCAATCTGTCACCACTTCTTCCGCTCCTGGCCAATCTAGTGCCACCTCATGTCTATGACTTTCTAGAGGTGAAAGGGTAAGGGCTTTTACTTGGAGTATGTGACCACTTGAAATGACATGATCATAGTCCCACTTCCAGAATCACACTCAATCCCATGCAGGTCGTTAAGTCTTATCAGTGTGAAAATGCTGAACAGATGGTCAATCACCTCAAAGAAATCTATAGTATCCTCAAACACAATTTCATCCCTAACACAGATAAGCTTGTCCATGCACATGAGACGATTGTGGTCTTGGAACCCCGTGGGATTAGCAGAGAACCAAGCAATGAGAGAGAGTTACGAGAATGCTTGGTTTGCATTCTGCATACACTTGTTGTATGTTTGTTTTTAAAATCTTTTCGCGTAATCTCATTGTCTCCAGGATTTACATCAAATTCCGCTGTATCATTGTGATATTCAGTGGTCCAACGTTGTCCGCAAGATTGATGATGAATCAAAATGGCTTTTAATCGATTGGGAAAATGCCATCACACCCCCGACAAAGGCTCAAATAACATTTACGGAAGAAGACCACTCGCCAGCTATTTTCCAAGATGGCTATGGAGAAGAGGTCGACATTTGGGCCATTGGTTACTTGATTCAAACATGTGCCACTCCAGATATCTCAGTGCAGTTGCGGAAGCTTGGAGAGCATGTTTGTGAGGGTTCTGCAAGGTTGCGTGCAAAGGATGTTCTTATGCTTCTCGATAATACTCTGGATTAGAATGAAGGTGTTGTTTATTTCATTTCATCACTTTAAAGTTGGAATATCTCGATTCTCCACGTAACGGACTTTGTACTACTTTTCATGTGAGTTGTTTGTGACGCAACCCTAAACTGTTTTGTACCCCATGTGTATGGGGTGGAGTCCGACCAATCTGGTGTTGTGGGGAAAATGGCTTTGCAAAATGGACTCGTCAATCGTTCGTGCTCCGAAACCGAGGAGCCATTCGGCCATGACCGTAAGATTCTTGACCCTGCATCCCTTACAGCCTGGGTTGAACTGTATTAGATATCTGCCATAGGCATACATATTTTGAGGAGTGACATGTAGCAGGACCTATAGGTTCGTGTCCAAGTCTGATGACTTGATTACTGAGGTTCGTGTTGACCATCGCCTGGGGACCTTGGCCCCACCGCTGCAGTTGTCCGCACGTTCACGTTGAAGCTTGTTTTGGATCCGTTTTCCATAAGGGTATTCCGAATCGACGGCAACACAGGTCGAATGCCTTCAGCAGCAAGCGGCAAGGCGCGTCGACCGGGATACGCATAATCCAGGGCAGTCTAGAAGGAAGGATTCAGCGCAAGCGAACGGGCCAACGCACACTCCTCGCTTGAACGCAGTAGGTGCTATACGAGTCATGCAAAGTTTCTCCAAACGCCACCCGTTGAAGACCTCTTCGATAATCATCTTCCCTGTGTTATGCTCTGCAACCTGGACGCACTGGGCGATGGATGAAGGATACAAGAAAATGCCAGGTATCAAAACCAACCTTCTCGATCTCGTTAGTTTAGACCAGAAAGATGTGATCCCCCTCGGTTTTCTGACGGATGACTGCATCACTGGAGCGATTGCCATGGAGATCTAAGATATATTGCGCAACCTGAAGTGATCATGAGCAGTCGCGGTCAGTAGAATGAATGTAACGACTCGCATAGTCCCTACACGGATCCTGAACCAGGGTGAGAGCATTGTAGGTGTTTTCGTTCAACGTTGGTGGGTACAATACCTGATGATCCATCTGACCGTTGTAGCTAAGTATCCTGGTATAAGCTAAGGCAAGTATCAAGTCATCATTACTGAGGCATATCTCCAAAGTATCGCTCGATTGCGAAATCTTGGTCCATCTCGTCATCTATACTGTCATCCACCCTTCCATTCATATTTTCTTCAATTGTCCGATCGCGCAGTTTACCCCACCATTCAAGTACTTTGGGATGCGCCGTGACCCTAGCGTACGCATAGCATCATTGTGCCGGTTAGATGTAAGTCGACTCACTTCCCCGGATCGAAATTTAGGATTTCAAGGCCTTCCATGCTTGTGGCTCTTGACAGAGCGACATAAGCTGAAAGATCACACCAGTAAGGCTTGCCCGATTGAAGGCGATTTACATATATACGTACCTTGACCTTTCTCAAAAATACGACTGAGATCAACTTTGACTCGAGAAAGTGTTTGACCCTGAGACTTGTGAATTGACATGGCATATGAGAGGGCGAGCGGGATTTGTATCCTCCGTGCCTCAACGCCGCCCTTTATGTTTTCAACTGTGAAGTCAGTCGGAGCGCAGAGGAGCAGTTGTTCATTCGTAAACTTGACCAGTGGGAAAGCGTCGCCTTTGTAAAACTCATGCATTATGTTAGCCGGAGTAAGACGATTTACAGGCTGCTCCCGTTTGCTCAAGTCAGCAACATTGAGGAACCGATCCCTAGCTTCGCGTATAGTTATAAACTCGATCACCTTTCCCAGGGACCCATTCACAAGGCCACCCTCAGGTTGGTTCTGGAATTCAGTTATTCAGTAGGGATGAATAAGATCGAGTTAATCCAGCACAGACGCGAAGCAACATCACTTGAGACCCGACCTTGAATACTTCAGTAGCATGCTCTGACACACGAATGACGACTCACTTTCAACATCACTATCTTGGCCACGACCAATCTCTCCAGTAACTGCTCGCCTACATGTGGCTCAATCGGGCAATCATTAATGTCATGGCCATATGAATCCATTGCTCTGAACGCAAAAACTTCCCCCGGTAGCATATGTAGTCTGTCGTGGTTATAACGCTCTACGTCCCCTTTCCGAGGGAAGCTGGCATATTTAGTAGTACCATTCGCGGAGGACGAAAGCAGGTCACATACAGCTGAGTTGGTTCAATGCCATCCTGATAATGAAGAGGGCGCGACAGCTTGTAGAACTCCTCAATATGCCACCGTTCCAGCCTCCCCACTCGCATGGCAGAAAGCATGTCAACGAATTCTGTGAACAGCATCCCTGGTCTGTATGTGACAGCATCGCAGAAAACCCACTATTATCTTTCTGTCGAAAAACCTTGCTCAGCTCCCCCATAAAATTGATGCATCGCGACCAACATCGTGCTTCGAATGCGAACAGTGCAGGTATTGAAGTGGTGGAGTCTTTGTCGCTTACAGGAGGAAGTTGGAAAAAGTCACCTGACAGTATGAGCTAGATATCAGGAAAACTTTGGTGAGTGAGACAACGACAGGATCAGAAAATGGACCTGTATCCCTCCAAAAGGAAGGCTGTTGTCCCCGCGAACCATACGTGCCATGTATTCCTGAAAATGAACGCGTCAAATCAATGTATGTGGCAGCATCTAATAGTACCTACCAGCTTGTCAAGCAGGTTACCGTCTAACATAGAAACTGACTCCAAAAGGTTTACGGCAGTGAACAGCACAACAAGTGACACATACCCTCATCGATTATCAAAGCCTTTGTGGATCTCCACTGCATTTTTTTAAACGATGTTAGTCCTTTAAGGAGTCTTTCGGCAGATTCTTTCCCATAGCCAATTCCAGCCCACGAGTGAATTGTTCTCCCTCCGATGTTGATCCCAGCCACACCCGTAGGCGCTGTTATAGCAACTTGTTCAGGTTCATACATATCCTTGAGAACTTTAATAATCTCCCGAAGCAAGACAGACTTCCCCGTCCCTATGAGAAACAATATCAAAGATTCTGCATCATAATAAGATTTGAAGCCGCACCAGCAGCACCCGTGAAAAAGATATTCTTTCTTCGCCTTACCAAGTCCAGAATGTTCTCCTGCTCTTCTGAAAGCGTAATCTCTACCTCCGGTGGAACAGGTGGTGGAGCCTGACCCCGAGGCTGTTGAATGTTGGGTGGTATGCGTGATGCCATAGTTGCGTGATGTACTAACTGCTGAGGAAGTGTACGGGAGTCGTGCGCGACCGACGTTGTCACTGTCGTCGCAGCCACAGAAGGTGGTCGTGGTCCTTCGCCAGACGGTTGGATAATGTGATTGGTGATATTTACAGTCAGATTAACATTTGCATCCGTCCCTGAGTGGAAGAGTGAGTAGTAGTATGGGGGGAAAAGAGCACCCTGGCCAAAGTACTAGGCCGAACATATGCGAGTGGAAATGACGGTCTTGCTCAACGAATGGCAGGACAACATTACTCACGCGTAAGCATCGTGGCCATTCCACCGAAAGGGATGTTTAACCATTGTAGGGCTTCTTCGATCGTGTCGAAGCCCTTGCCGCTCGCTCCGCTCAGTCCAGACGTCTGTTTTTGGGACTACAGGTCAGAATCATTGTCCAGTGTCATCTTTCAGCTCGCTTACTGCTCTCATGAACTATCAGTAGACACGCCCCCCACCTATGTATCACAAACCGTGAATGACATTGGACAAAAGAGGCCGCTCACCTTAGCATAGGTATCATAGATCTGTGTGCCGTCCCTCCCAATCCGCACAGCATAATACTTGCGTGGCATACTATAAGTATGCACTCGGGTCACTGGAACTCTAAAAGCACAGGTCGCTGTGGTCGAAGAAAAGGCAGAAACATGACGTAACGCCGAAGCATAGAGCACTCGTGGCGACAAAGCATTCGCACGCCGTGGATTGAATTGCACTGCTCGGAGTCGCGTACGGTGGTCTCTTTGGCATCCCGGCAATCGTTATCGGTCGGCTTGGTCTAGGTGAGCACATACCGATGCCCTATGTATGGTGGTTCCTTACCTGGCCCACTGCAAACCCATGTCAATACCTGTGGAAGTGGCCCATCCGTCTGAAAACTGGGAGTACAACTCTCTGGCACCGCTTGTTGGCGGGAACATCTTCTCGATCATGCTTGGCTGAGATCTCGACGCGCATACGCCGCGTGAAGTCACAAATTCGTTCCCTGGTGCCGGGCCAGTCTCATCGCCGCAGAAATGCTGGATGGGTCCAGAATATTACGCATCGAGTTTGGGGATCACACTTGTAGCAGGGCTGGCACGCGTGATTGAGTTGGCGCTGACGTGAGCTGCTATTCGGGATGGACGCTCGCAGAGAAGGTGGGGGGGATGAGTACATACATACATAAGCATGTAACATTATGAAGCCATAGATAGCCATTGCTTGAATTTCACTAGCTTACTACTCTCCCGCCCTCGATCGTTCTCAGCTTTGGAGGGTACAATAACTTCACTGTAAAGTATACAAGCATCATTCTCTTCTGACGGGTGTCCTTCATTGCAGAGATGGGTAAATGGATTAAACTAGGATACGTCCAATGCAATCCGTCTTATGAGTGTGTAGGTTGGGGTGTCATGTTTTCCGGCACTAGGAAGGTAACACCTTGTTTAATATACTTGTCAAGAAGGTCCCTAGTTAAAACACTTACGTGGGGGTAGTTGTGGTCTTGCACCTTCATTAAATACTCGCGAAAGCAGAACACCGACACCTTCGAAAACGCCAAGTAAAATACCGCATGCCACAGCAGATCCTAATGCAGATTTGGGGCCACCTAAGAATGGGGTTTCAGTATATATCGTGACTCGGATGTCTGGGCGGGTACGCAGTGGGTAAGAAAAGCTCACTTCGTATGGCTAAACAGCCTCCGGTCATGAAACCGGAGAGTATAGCGTTCCATGCATCTTCCTTTTGACGCCATCCCTTGATCGCGCAGTCGAACGTGGAGAACATGCCACCCCACACACCGAAATTTCCTCCCGTGACTGGTGCACGAGCTTTGACAGTTGAAACAGCCCCGAGTAGGCGTTCACCCTAGAAATACAGGGTTATTGGTATTCCAGGAAAAGGGGATTAAAAAACAGAAAGGTAGACACACCCTTGGAGAATTACGAGCACCTTTGATTCCGTGCCATATAGCACCGCCAACCGCACCCATTGCAAAGGCACCGCCGAAGTCGTTGAGAATTACCCAAGGGCTGGGTCGAGAACATTGATTAGTATATCGTATGCGTCCACATTGAGCCTTATGCATACCATGGGTCGCGCGTGTGGTCTGCATGAGCCATTGTTACAAACGCAGTGGACTGCTTGGCATCGCAAAAATTCTTAGGTCACACGTAATATAGAACTTGACCCAGTCCAGCACAGCCACGCGTATAGTATGTACTTTGGGTAGATCGTATGAACCACATCTGTTACCAATCCATTTCCTCGTCTTCTTGTTCCAACTCGTTGTGCCAATCCAACACGTGAGGATGTACCATCACCCTAAATTTTTTCGTCAGTCATTCAACACATTTCTCCAGAAATCGACGCACTTGGAAGCATGGAAGTTATAAACTTCCAAGGCATTTATGCTCGTTGCGCGCGACAAAGCTACGTAAGCTGCGGGCGGTCTCAGGGGGCTTAGAATACCATGAATAGAGACACCGACCTTGACCCTTTTCAAACGTACGGGCCAAGTCCACTTTGACGCGCTCTAAAGTCTGTCCTTGTGACTTGTGCACGCTCAGTGCCCACGCAAGAATGAGGGGGATCTGAAACCAACTTATTGTTGTTACCAATTAAAATAGATCTCTTCAGCATACCTGCCACCGGCTGGCCTCCACTTCCCCATAGGCATTATTAACAGTAAATTCAGCAGGTACGCATAGTAGCTCCCTTCCATTTGTAAACCGCACTACGGGCCACTTTGCATCGTTGTACCTGGTTACGGCTCGCAGCGCTTCGGATTTATTGCCCTTTAGACCCTCCTCCGTGCCAATATCGGTTAGGCTTTGCGATGCTTCTTGTGGTGTGGAAAATCCAATAACTTGGCCTACACTACCGTTGACTAGTTGACCTTGTACCAGATTCTTAAGAATAGCAACGTCACAACAGCTCTCCCAGGCAAGAACCGACTTACCTTAATGAGCATGACCTGAGCACCGACCTTCAGAAGAACGGATCGAGGAGCTACAAGTCGGTCCAGTAAGCGTTCCATCTGCGGAATGCTTACTCGCTCTCCATAGGAATTGATCCCAGGGGTGTCAGTAGCGTCGTAACGAGTCCCCGAACCAGGCAGAGCATCAAGTTTCGTCCGATTGGCACGTTCAACTTCGGCTCGAAGCGGGTATCTGGATAATGTTAGGAGAGATTCGTCATATGAGTGAGAACTTACAACTCGGTAGGGCCGATTCCATCAGTATAGGGAACGGGCCGTGCCAGGCTCCTAAATGCTTGGGCTACTTCGTTACTCGTGGTCCCCCAACGCAGAAGATTGAGCATGTCAACAAAACCTGGGCATCGGTGAATCGATGTTGTGTAACTGATGCCAAGAAAACGAACTTTGTTCCTTCTGACGGAACACCTTGGTGAGTACGACGGGTCGAGGGATACACCGCTTCCAACTCATTGCCTTGAAAGCGAAAACCGCTGGCATACTGACACCGTTCTTGTCGCGGTCCGGAACAGGGGGAAGTTGGCAAAAGTCGCCGGAAACCACAAGCTGGCAGGACATGAGCTGAACTTGAGTATCTCACGTGTGAATGAATGAAAATTACCTGTATACCTCCAAAAGGGCGTTCATCCCTTCTTACCATCCGAGCAATGTATTCCTGACACGTGTGAGGTCCTGACTCCTAGCCCCGATACGTTCGTGTCTCACCAGCTTGTCAAACAAGACACCATCGATCATGGAGACTGATTCACGTTGAAAGTCAATGAAACTCGAGTGTTCGATCCGCCTGCTCACTTTCGTCGATAATTAGAGTCTGGACTCTGCGCCACCGCTCGCGGACGACCTCAAACTTGGCTTGACCAAGAAACTTCCCAGCCAACCTCTTTGCATCTTCTTGCCCCAAACCTATCCCCGCCCATGAATGGACAGTCGTGCCGCCAATATTTATGCTGGCTATACCCGTTGAAGCAGTAATAGCTAAGCGGCCAGATCCACGCCCTCCACAGACCCGGATGATTTCACGAAGCAAAACTGATTTACCGGTACCTGAAAGACAAGATGAGCTGGCCAAAGCGGGAATGCGGAATACATGACACTACCAGCAGATCCAGTGAAAAATACGTTCTCGCCCCTTTGAACCATGGCTAAAACTTTCCGCTGCTCAGTGGAGAGGTCGATATCTGGCGGTGGTGATGACACCTGACTATGTTCCACGTTTTGGTCATCAGCAGTAATGGATTCGTTGACGGTCATTGGCGTCAGCGTGGACGCACCGGGGAGCACAGATGACTTGGCGGAAAAAATAGCTGCGTATGAATAGGAGAACACGCGATCATTGCTCTGCCCAGATGTGTGTGATCTCAGAGCCTCACCTCGCCTGGAGGGCGCTGCCACCCATTGTATTGCATCCTCTCTGGAGGAGAAAGACTTGTATTCGGCATGGGGCCACCTCGAAACCTCGACTTGAGGTTCATTTCAATGATCCCAATTTCTTGTAGTAAATGAGCTCACGTTAGCATGGCACTGTAATGGGATCAGCAGCTAGCATCGAGCACGGTAACGGCTACACTCGCCTCCGACCAAGTATCATAGATCTTTGGACCCTCGCGTCCTTCCCTTACAGCATAATATTTTTTTCGAGATGAACTTGGCATGTTACCGTCCACCCCACTGCGCGTAGATTGAAAACACTTCGGCAAGTAATTAATCCACGCCACTTGAAGTGGCTTTGAGAGGCCCCTCGCGATTCCTTGCCTCGCGTTGCATGTGCCACCAGTCTTACCGTCAGTGGTGAATATCGAATGGTAAATGTCTTGCACAGAAAAGCTTCGGAGGCGCTCATCTTAAACACCTGAGCGGCTGTTTTCCCCTAAAAAAGTGCAGAACTCCACATGACTCCAGCTTCTACGACGGTTTTTCAGCGATCGGATCATATACGAGCCGCATCGTGTGTACAATAGCCTATGCAGCCGTGTAGATGCAACTTACACAAAAATGAGAAAATACAGAGGTAATATATCTATGTGTCGATCGTAGGTGTGGTAGAATGGCACCATACCATTCCACCAACGCCTTGTCACCTTCCATACAAGCATTTATTTCTCGGGACGGGAATATCCCGACGCGTTCTCTTCTGGTATGGCCTCGGATATACGATCATGTCCTCAATTGTCGTCGGCAGTGGGTATGGTTGGCACGCATCATCAGAATACGGAGCATCGTCGCCACGCAGCTCTGCGAACACCATGTCACGTTCAGAGACGTCCTCTGGGCCCGGCGATGGCCTCCATCCCAACCACACAGCCGGTTGTTCCCCAGTTGTGCGATGTGGGAGGTGCACCCACGGGCGGCGGATATGAGAACGTTCGTCATCGCCATCTGACATTATCTCGTCTCCATCGGCATCCAAGCGCGCTGTGTAATAATGCACTCATAAGCCAGAGGCGTGTGAATACTCATGAGCGAACCTACCCCATCCTCTTTGTCGTCTGGTTTGACCAGGCTGTTGTTGTGGAGGGGACGTGCGCTCACTCTGCCCGGCACTAGTATTGTGATTTCCCCGTCTAATCACCTCGACTGCTGAATACGTTAAGCGGTCGTAACGTTCCCGGGAGAGGAGGTCTCGTAGTCTATCCCTCACTTCCACCGGATTACCAAGATCCAAGAAGACAGGTAAGGACACCGGAACATCAGGAGTATCAGAAGTAGTTCCGCTGGGGCGCGGCGCATCGGTAGCAGAAGAACTCGGCGCCAAAAGACCCGGTAAAGATTGCGGAGGATCGGGGGGCGCTGGAACTTCGACGCCCCCGATTCTGGGTGGTGGCGTCCGCTGGGAAGTACCTTCTGTAAGGTGACGCGGCCGCGCCGATTCACTAGGAAAATTACCCAAACTAGCATGCGGTGCCGCATGAGCAGATCCGTAGCCAGCGGTAGGAGCAGCCGACTGTCCAGTCCTACGCGCAATCAACCGATCGGTCATATGCTGTAGCTCATGCGCAATCTGAGCTGTCTGTGCTTGCAACCTCTGCTCCAACGAGCGAAACTGCGAGACGCCAAGCGGATCTTCTGAAGAACCCGCAGCGACCCGAATCGCAACGCGCCTCCCGATCGTCGTGCTCGCTTCATCCGGGTCGCTGCCCAAGGGTTCATGACGCACATATGAGCGGGGCTGCGTGAACGTACGAGTTCCTGGAACCATGAGGTCTGGCATCGGTGGCGACCGTGAACGGAGCGGCGACACCGTCGTTGTTTGGAAGGAGGGGACATCATTTCTAAGATACCTTGGTCTTTCACCGTGTAAAAACCTCTCCCATTGAAAAGGCTCTCTCCTTGTCATTCGTGTCCTCTCGAAGTCTTCCATTCTCTGCCGAGCAGATGGAGGGATGAGCGTCCTCAGCCTCTCAGCGCGTAGATTGAGCTCTTCTGCAAGTTCCCCACTCGAGAGCATTATTGCTGAGTGATCGGGTCCTATTCCCGCTTCTGAGCCTCGAAGACGTGGAGATTGAGGAATGCTCTCGGGTGGTACCCGGTTTAAGAGGCGGTTTATACTGATCCGTAGTTGGGTTATTCGCTCATAGGCAGCGTCTAAGGCTACCGACGCTTGCCGCAAGTTCGCCTGGCTCTGGGCGTCGAGGCCTGGGCCCGGTGTCCAGGTTCTGCTCGAACGCGACTGAGAGGGACCGTCGACCGTCGTCTCGCTACCTGCCGAACTGAATTCCACTTGAGACACATTCGTCGGCGGTTGAGGCGGTGGCATGTCGCTCTCGTCTGGGTTCATGCCGAGCTGCAAGAACGGTTCAGACATAACCACTGGGTGACAAGAGAGTAGGCCACCACCTCATGAAATTACGCTGTCAACTTTCGAACTACTGGAGTGTCGTTACGGGAATGCAAGGAGGCGGGATAACCACAAGGCTGAGCACAGCGCCTAACTTCATCAATGATCATATATACATTTGTAATCCAGGATGCTTTGTGCAACCAAACTCGGCATTAGAATACTTGCAGGTCTAAGTAAAAGCGTCCAAGAGGTTCAACTATTCTACTCTGGTGCAGGCAGCCCCAACGTCTGTTTCGACGACGATGCCGCCGCGTTCTCGGATGCGGCTTGCTGTCGGAAGACCTTCAAAAGTAAGGGGTCCGGCCCCGTATAGCAGAAGGCCAGCATGATGCACAACACAATCAGCGCCGCCGTTATGACGCAAAGTGCTGTCCATCCACGCCTGACATGGTCGTAGATCTGTCAGAGTGTCTAGTCAATACTAAACAATCATCAATATATGGTCATGTCCGTACCTGTCCGCCGATGACAGGGCCAACTTACAAAAAAATCAGCCTCGTGGGCCCAAACCATGACGTACTGCTCTCACCTGCGGTGCCAATGCCGAATGCAAGATTAAACGCTCCATATACATGTGCATCTGAATTGTGGGATTAGCCTGTACTTACTGAGAAAGAATAAGAAGTCGCGTACATCCTACGCCTTGCATATTCCGTGATACAGCAGCGAGCTCCGAAGTGACGGCTGGGACAACCCCACCAACAAAGAAACCTGACAATTAGTTCGCAAAGCGCTCGGTCACGAATATGCAGAGAAAGTCACTTTGCAGAGCCAAAGCCGTAATAAATAAAGGCAAAAATCTCCGTAGCGTCAATACTAGCCACCATGGGGTTGCAAAGGCTAAGCAGAGGACAGTGATGTAGTCTGTTCCCATGTAATCAGCCAGCCAACCAGCGACAGGCGACGCTGCAAGAAGAGTCAAAAAAGGTATGCAGGAAGGTGAGATTTAACTGACAGATCAAAGCTGGTAAGAAAGTGGCGAGGTACACCAAACCAACTTGACTGGAATTAAGGTGCCATAACGCTTGTAAGTGTAATGGCAAGGTGGGCTCTTCCATGCTGTTTACAATGCTGCCGAAAAGATTAGTCAGAGGACTGGGAATTATGGCCGGAACTCACCCATAAACTAACGCCATACAGAGGGCAGTGAGAGCGCGAGGTGACCGCAGTAAATCGGTAATAACGGAAAGTAGAGAAGCAGGCTTTCGGACAAGAGCGGCTTGTTGCTTCTCAGCCGACGACCGAAGACATGGTAATTCAGGTGCGATGGGCCCAAGCTCCAGAACATTGGAGTGGTCGGATATCCGCGTCGTCACCGTCAGGACAGGGGGCGTGGCAGTCGGTAGTCGTTGCACGTCTGGTACCAAACAGGCCGCAGACTCAGCTGTTGGGAGATAGGCAGCCCATGGGTCGACACCCCATCTGATAGCTTCATGTCTTTCGATTACGAGAAGACGGGCAAGGAGATCCAATGCGGCACAAATTGATCCGAAAATGAATGGAGCGTGGAAGCCAAAACGAGAATAAAGTGCACCTCCCACGGGTGAACCGACAAACAGGCTGGTCACAAGTCAACCAACGACAGTCCATCCAGATTGGTAGAACCTACCCCACAGGCAAGCCGGTCATCGCGATGCCTAGCTGCCCTGCAGAGTTGTGTTACAAGTAGCGTGTCCAGACCATGAAAGACTTACTTCCAACCATGTGCTCTGGTGTGGTGTCGCATCTGAGGGCGGCTAAGCCCAGTGAATCGACAGCGAAGAGTAGTGACTTACAGTAAAGCGAGGCCAACTACCCATATCATGGAGGAACTGATACCTTGAGACACCCGGGCAATAGCCATAAGGGGGTAGTTTGGTGCCAGCATCAGGAGAATTTGGGATATGATGAGGGCGATGAGACCGATAATGAGAGGTATCCGTCTACTACTACATTTTTCGGAATAAATAGCAATGGGAATTGTGGCTGGTAAAGAGGATGGGTAAAGAAAATGAGGATAGCGAAAGGACGACCTTACAGAGAACGAGGCCGGCGGACTGGAATATCAGTGTCAGTGACGAGGGCTGGTTAGAGAAGAGGAACGATGCGCACGTATGCACATAGCAACCATCCGGTGAGTGCAGATACGCTACTGTAATGAAGATGCTCGAGTTGGAAAGGGATGACCGGAATGATAGCAGAGTAGACGAGTAAGTCCGTCGTGATACCTGATACAGCGAGTGAGCGAACGGTAGGACTAGGAAACGGACACAAACCGAGACTGACGACTGTTGGACGGCGCTGTCAGCCGAAGTGAGGGAGAGCGACAATATAGGGTGCAGCGTACCGGCGGTGACAAACCAGATGGAAGACCGCCAGCGCAGCCCCCAGGGTCTTCTTCTGGTTAGAGTGGCAGGCATCGTGCTGGCGGGCTGGTGAAATAATAGGATGAGGGGGAAAGGGACGAGGACGAGGACGAGGACGAGTCGGTTTTTTGGCATTTATTATTAGCGATCCAAGTATAAATGCATGGATGCATTTGCAATTCAATTGGGTATTAGCACTTCCCATTTGGTTCCGAGGGTCTTCCCACTGCCAGCATGCCAGAGCTCCCAGGTAAATATGAAGCCGTGGACCTCTGCCTCTGAGCAGGCTGATCATGATTTACAGAGGTAGAGCATGCCGCTGCTCTCATCCGTGAGCATGCAGTAGGAAAATTAGTACATCACGTCGACACCTTCGACGACACCCTCGTCTTCTCGGGCTTCACCCACCAGGAATTTGTGCGTCTCTGTGGCATACGTTACCTCTTCACCTCCTCGGCTCACCGTCTTCGTGGCGCCGGTTAGGCTCGCGAAATCGCCGGCCGCGTAGTAGAAGATGCAGCTCGTTACGGTAATAATGTGGTTCCACGTCCAAATGTCATATAACTTATCACCCCAGGAAAATATTTCTATATTCAACTACAAGGAAGCGGAAGGATGCCCGTGCTCCACTTTGGTATGACGGGTGCTTTACAGGTACGAAGTAACCGCATGCAACATCAATTGTTCCCGTCAGACACGTTTCTTGTCAAGGTGAGAGGCCATGCCACTGCAGTCAAATACAAAAGCGGTGCTAGTAGTGCATCCGACGTGTGGCCGCCACGTTTCGTGAAGGTACACCATACCCCTATCTCTAAGTCCGTGAATGACCACGTCTTTAGTTTATCCTCTACATCCAAAACAGCACTTCTGCTGCAGACTTCACAGAAATCGCATTTTCGGATGCCCGCCGATTAGGTCGCATACGACTAGTCGAATCTCCACTCGACGAGCCACCTATATCAGAACTCGGCTTCGACCCCGTGTTGTCCGTGCCTTCGCTAGAGGATTTCCATGCTTCTCTATCGAAGAGGACTTGTCCAATCAAAGCCCTCTTGTTGGACCAAGCTTTCAGTGCTGGCGTGGGGAACTATCTCGCAGGTACTTGGACACACAAATATTTTTTTCAGACTACCATTTTACTCAAGCACTATTCCTAGACGAGATCCTATATCAGGCCCGCGTGCACCCAGCGCAGAGGTGCAACACGCTAGATAAAGATCAGGTTATCGCTTTACACCACCACGTCGCTGAAGTGTGCCACATCGCGGTTCAAGCCAATGCTGACGACAGCAAGTACCCTGAACACTGGCTATTTAAACATCGCTGGGTACATTAAAACTCTCACCACAGTCACCCAAGGGACTCACTTGGACTGATAGCGGAAAGGCAAGAACGCGAATACAACCATGAAGCTTGTTGTGCCCTCTCCTATTTACCGATGGGCTTGGACACTGACTCCTCTTGTGTGGTTTTGATAGCCGTCGGGCGAGCCTGCCACGATCAAGTGGATAACTGTAGGTGGTCGCACGTCGGCGTATGTCGCTGAGGTTCAGAAACTGCGATTCTCAAAAGGGAACGATCCCAATTCTGCTGCGGTATGGTGCGTTGCTAGATTCAGTAATGTCGTTGATTCTCGTGGATTTCAGGCAAGCGACGTTGTTGTAGACCATGACGGTGTTGCGCAACGCAAATCACTGAGACAACAGGTGAAGTACTTCCAATGCCCGTTGCAACTGGGTGGCAATTCAACTATCCCACAGTCCAGACCCGCAGATGAGGATATAGTAGAGCAGCTGCGTACCGTGCCTCCGAAGAGAAGACGGATCAATACATAAATGTTATAATCTAAGTCGATGCAAACACAACAGGGGTCTTCGTACGTACACACAGCAGTGTCATTTTAATTCATCTATCGTGGCGATGCCATGGAATGTTATATCAAGTAAGTACTTGAGGCTAATCAGCGTCAACAAAGTATGCCCTAGTGACGATCTCGACGATACTTCGGAAAGGTAAACTTCAGGTGAAAATGTCATGAAACGTATCAAGTAAGATACAACATATGTGAAGTGTGACTACTGTAGTACATCGAACCGTATATACGTATATCTCCAGTGCCTAATAAATACAACAATGCGAAAGCGGCTTGAGCAACAAGGTGGTATATGGATGTGATATATCAATAGATGACTGGGCCTTAACCACGTACTAATACTGAGCGGTTACAGCGGTGGCACAAGCAGGACCAAACTTCTCTAATAGAGACAGGAGATCGGCTGGAAAATAAGAAATCAGTAACCAGCAGTAGCAGCAGAAGCCAGGCCAACTCAACTCTTTCTTAGTGGTTTACTCAAGAATAAATTCATCCCAGCACTAAGACAACACTGCTTCGTGGACTCTTGAGCATCTGCGCTCAAAGCAACGACTGCCAACGAAAAATAAGTAGGTGTGCAGTGGTTAAACCCCGTACAAAATACCTGGCAGTGAGATCGTGGGACACCTGACGCTCTCGAGTTTCCTTAATCTCCTGGTTGCTTCTACACCATCACACACTGGCATGTCTGCAAACCCAAGTATGAGCCACATCGATACATGTCCATCAAGACGAAATTACTAACGATGATCGAAGAGAGCAAGCGCAAAGTAACCAGGTTCACGTGATTCCCATGCTGTGCAGCTAGTCAACAAGTGCCTTATAAGCCACTGGAGAGTTGGACAACCTTTCAGAGCCTCCAGACCGTCATTCGTTGCGACGACATTGAGTTGATATCGTTCAAGTTGTTTGACCAGCAGATTCCGTGCCACGGCGTTATCTAGTGAATGACTGGTAAGAAAATATGACGGGTACGCTGCAGACTGATTGTCACCTTCGGCTATGAGAACGTTGCCGAAGAGCGTCCTTTGTGACATATCGGTGACCGGACTCGTCGTAACGACAGGAGAAGGGGGTACGGAGGGAACTACGCCTTTCAATTCTGCAAGAACTTGAAGGATACGCATTTTGCGAGAAGGCTTGATAATCTTGGCAACGTTCGGATTCCCCCAGATGGCAGCTGATTCGGACAGTGATTGTGTGGTCGGAGTGTAAAGGTGAATAACCTTAGTGTGGCGGAACGCAGGCGTGTTCGACCGTCGGAGGGTCTGTATAATTTCCACGACTTGTGTTTGGCCCTGGTCGTCAAGTATCAGGAAATCCAACCAATCGTTCCATTGGTATCGCTCCAAGTGAGAATGCAAGGCATCCAAGTCAGACAAAAGTGTGACATCAAAACCTTTCAGAATGCTGCGCAACAACGCGCGTGTCGCGGATGAGACAGCACAGATTACGGCTTTGCTGGGACGTGGTCGATTCAGGGCGTTCCGAAGATGTTCGATCTCCGAGGAAGCCTTTTAGAAGCCATAGGTTACCACAGTTCGAACCTCGGCAAGCAAAGGACATTAAATTACCTTCCGCGATTCTTCCGTCTCGCAGGTTTTGACGGGAATGATGAACCAAAACGTGGATCCGACATCCGCATTAGAATCTACTCCGATAGAACCGCCGAGCAGTTTGACCAGTTGTCGGGAGATCGATAAACCCAAACCAGTCCCTCCAAAGCGACGAGTAGACGAATTATCGACCTGTTGGAAAGGTACAAACAACATTCCCCTGGCGTCTGGGGACAAACCGATGCCCGTATCCCTAGTTGAACAATGTGAGTCCAAGTGACCTTCAGTTAGGAGAAGCGCCATGCCTCACTGAAAACTTGATAAAGACTTGTTCCGAAGTGGGGACCGATTCTTTATCAACAGCACACAGGACAGTCACAGATCCGGACTCGGTGAATTTAATGGCATTCCCAATGAGATTCATGAGCACTGTATCTCATCAGTCTCACACGACAGGAATGGGCGATGAGCACACACCCTGACGAATACGTGTATGGTCCGACAAGATCCCTATATCGGCTTTCAGCGAGTGTCCAGATGATTTTCTCAATTGAAGACTGACACTCCGGGACGTCCTCTTCGATGTTGTATGATAAATGCAGCTTCTTCGCGGCTATTGGAAGGAATAGCTCCAAGCAGTCCTGGTAAGTGAGGGAAGACAGTGAAGGTATTCACGACTTTTAGACAAAAACTATTTACTGCAATGACATTCTCAACAGGGAAAGCTGAGAAATCAAGTTTCATAGCTAGAATAACTAGTCAGCACAATCATAAACGATATAAGGACAATGTAATTACCCGAAGCTTCGAGTTTACTGTAATCCAATATGGCATCTATGATCTGCAGTCACACTAAACGACTTGATACACCCAAAAAATTGCGTTTCACCCACTTTCAAGAGAATTTCGCAAGATTGTTTCGCCGTGTCCACTGAATGTCGATTAGAGCTGAAGGGCACTGCCAAGTACATAGAACACCTACCAATTTCCCTTTGACCTGCATTGAGTTCCGTCCCACTCAAAAGATCGAGTAAACCATAGAAAGAACTATATCGATCGGAATCAGCACCCAGAGTGGGATCCAGAATACGTATCCAACCTAAATGGTGTCCGCATCTCATGAGACATGTTCGCAATGAAACGAGATTTGACCTAGAAGATCATGGGGACGCTTTCTATCAACGAAGTCCTTTCTTACCCTCGTGGCACGGATCGCATCCTCTCTGCTCTTCCGTGCAGCTTCCAGTGCTTCTTTTTGCGAAGCTATCATCTTAAGGTTTTCTCGCGTACCCGCCTGTACTGAGCGGAACAAAATCGCACTAGATATACTGATATTTGCTTGTTGGCAGAGGACGTTCAGGGTGGTCACAGTGGCCTGCGGCAGAATCCTCTTGGTCGAGACATAAAGCGCCCCGAGAATCTGGCCTCTGTTACTGAAGATTGGTAGACCGATTTCAGACAGAGGCTGATGCGACTCGTCATTGTCGTGCTCCTCCTTATAATAATTTTGCTTTGAGTCCAGCACTTGTGCCTAGTCAGCATTGCTTCGGTCGATAGATTCTCGAGACTCACCACTTTGGATGGCAGTTATTTGTGACGACTCCAGTATTCGCAGTGGTTTCGGATTCCTAGCACCCGAACATTAAAACCTTTGTGCTTGTGCTGAAGTCACCGTGATCACATACTCGAATACCTGGCAGAGTTCCGGAGGTTGCAGAATTGTCGCTACGCCATACTCGCCAACTTGAGTCGTAATAACGATGCAGCAGGAATGAGACTGAGATATTTCTGGCTGAAGTCAGGCCAGTGTGAGGGCGGCGCAATTAGTATACGAACCAGCAGCGATCTCGGTTAGTCTTTGTAAAGCTATCACGCAGTCAGTTATACTGTACCAAGGAGGTCGAGAACATTTACCCGACGACAAGCTTAAGCAGTCCGCAATCTCCTTGTTCTTCCTGATAATCAACATCAATTCAGACGGGGGGAGGGACGATATGCCGTCCAACTCGTCAGTTGCCTGGATGTCGAGAGACAAAGTCTGCGAAACAGACAAAGGTGACCTGTCGACGTAGGTGTCTGTCTGAACCGCTGCGTTCACATGGGACACGGGACGTCTGAGAGGGCGCTGAAGCGGTGGATCCACGATAGCTGTCAAACTGCGGCTGAGAGATGGATGAGGGGTGAGTCAACTATGAAACTAAATGCGCCTCACACGATGCCATATGCGCCCCATTGCACTTCTTTCGCTATACCTTGCTGCTGTAAATCTGTTCCAAGGGCTTCGACGCCAGTTCGGATAAGGTGGCTGCCTTCCTTTAGGGACGTAAGGCGTGGAAATTGAGTTAAAAAAATCGTGCGCACAAGGTAAAGCGCCAATCCTTCCTCGAGAAGCCACCCATGGTTGCTAGCCAGTCTAAACGCAAGATTAACACGCAAATCGCGCATTTTATGATTGCTCATACTTGACTGCCATGTCGTATAACCGCAAGGCTCCATTGTCGCCATTCAAAGAGGCCATCTCAGCTTCCTGTCCAGCGTTTCAGAGTATATTGATGAAGTTAGCAGTGGAAGGGATGCGTACAACCAGTGTGATCCAAGTTCCTGTGTTTACTGGGCTTGACGATAACCACCTACATATGTGCAATTGAGAGAAGTCAATTAGTATACAATGCAGTTCGACGCGCGTACTTGCGGATGTACGCTTGGTTCTTGATTACTTGATCTATATAGCGCGACCGAGTTGCTGTGTCGAGATCCTCCCGTCTCAAACAAGTTATCAGAGCTAGACTATGGAAGAACGCAGAATAACGGGCGTGGCGATGGCTGTATTGACAAGTCAGAATCCACACCACACTTCGGAGAAATCCCACTGACTTAGGGTGACATCCACGAGCATTGTAGACCATAAAACCAAGTTCGGCGGCGGCGTCGACGAAACCAGTACAATACAAGGCAATGACCTGTTGCATCAGCTAAGTAATCCGCCCTCCGGGTGAGCAACAAAACGCGAAGACCTTGAATGCATTGTACCTTCGGACGACGGTTAATGATCAAAGCTCGAACGGCATGACGTATGATCCTACTCACCATCCTAGCGACATACGACTATTACCGGTAATCTCGGTAATTCTTTCCTGATACTCTTTATCGTCAAACGTGTCAGTGTTGAACACAACGTCGATAGATGATGCATCCGTATAGCCGCCCATCGCCCTGATGCAGTTAAGGAGACCTGTTTCAACTCAGTAGAAAGCCAATTGCTGAACGACGGCGGGCGCACCTTGAGCCAAAATTGTTACATCACTGTTCGGTGTCCATGCCTCGACGTCGTTAGCACACTGTATCCATAGTAAGTCAATACCATGTATCATGAGACAACTGTGCGAACCTCTTCTGCGGCTACCGCCAAGTCGGACACTGTGACCTGTCAGTACCACTTACGGGTCTATGAATTGAAAACCCACAATGTTCACAAGTGTACAAGCGGGAAAGTACAGTATAGACGGACACAAAACACGTATAACCGCTGACGTTATTATGTGAGAAATCACGACAACCTGTAGCTGACGAAACAACTTACCGATCGCCAGAACTATGCCCATACTTGAGCCCATCCTCTAACAGAGGAATGGTATGACGCATGTGGATGTTGTCATACGGTGCCACCAGTGCAGTGTACAATACGGCAGCACGGCTGACAAGTTTTATGTCAGCGAAGATAGATATCCAAGGACTACATATGCTGACCATTTCTCCATACCCCCTCCATGCATATACGCGATACGTAATGCTAACTTTCCGAGGTCCACAGAAAATTTGAACAATTCTCGCTTTTCGGCTGCAGCTGGGGGGGGGGGGGGGGTCACTACCACCTGGAGGGTAGAGCAGGAGGATAATCACCTCCAATTGCCCAGAAGAAACCCAACGATGTTCCCGGAGATATACCAAACCTACTATAATGTTCAGTTCTCCGAAAAGTTCGATCAGCACACGGTGAACTTGCCTTAAGGCGAGAGTGATTGTCTGAAGGAAAGGTGCTTCAAAACGAATAGCATAGTTTAAACTGAGTGTGCCCTACCATCAGACCTATGACGTCAATCATACTCTCTGACAGAGTCCAGTAGGCATTAGTTCCTGTTTTTTTGTTTTTATTTTTTTGAGAAGAAAGGACCTCAGTTAAGTCTGGAATGTAAACACCAAAACCACTTACCAGCATCATTCAAAATTGTTACTGCTAGATCTATTCGTGGGTCTGTTGCCCTTGGAATCTTGAGTATCTCTTCGTACCCGATCGCAAGGATTTGGCTTTTGACATCCTCAAACATCCTATCTGCAACCTCCTGAGTAGCAGATGAATCCATATCCACACCTAGAATATGCAAAGCGTGAAAGAGCGTATCTAAAGCATTGCTAAACTCATTCCGTAAAAAGTGGTTGTTGGCTCGAATTCGGAGAGCACGAGCTTGATCTTCAGGGGATTGAGAGTGCTGTATGTATTCAGCTATGAGGCTTTCCGACTTAATTAAGTCGCCTAGAAAACGTTCAGAACAGCCAAGGGTCCCCATGCTGACGAGACGTTACCTTTCCAGGTACAAAGTCTCAAAGCGAAATAAGCATACATGACAAGATATAGGATACGTGGAACAGCTCACTCAGCCAATTTAGACAGTAATAGAGAAGATCGCGTGGGGTTAACAGCCCAGTGATCCGTACTCAAAAGTTTTTGGGCACTGAGAAAAGCCTGAAACGCAAGCTACAAATGGTCCGGTTACTACGAATATCGCAGACTGCCATGTACTGTACCTCGTGCGCCCCTCTTGCCCAAGCAGACTCGCCCGCATCAACAAGTACGTCCAACAGTTGTTCGCGATTGGGTTCCTTCAGCAAAAGGGGTATACATCTACAAATGAGGGTCACGGAACTCTTTTTTTTTCAAGTCTTATAGCACAACAAACCGTCCAGCATGGTCGACGATCCTATGCATGTCCGGAACCGCATCGTGCAGCACCGCCAATATGATCTTAGGATCGTCAACGTCACATGTTACGCATGGACAGTACGATTGACTCACGCGAAACGACATCTTCGACAATACATTCCCAGGCAGCGCTGCTACCTCCTGTTGAACTGCAAGTCGATAATGATCATGCGCGAAACTGCACATATCACGTCCCCTCTGGACAAGCCACCCCTCGTCGATAGCTCCCTGTAGCCCTCGCATCGAGTCGCCAAGGCTCGAACCGCGATTTTTAAGTATCGACATTGCTTTGGACAAGTCCCACACTTTTTCTTCATCTTCTGAACTACTCCCGCTACTATCCTCCCAGTCGATCAGGAGTGCAACCTCATTGGCCTTAAATCTAGAAGTGGCACGTTAACGTCATAGGCACTGTACTTGCACGGGGTCATCACTGACGTCGTCCCAAAAAGTGAAGCCCACACAAGGTACTTCTTCGTGGCTTCAGGAAGCTCACGAAAGTTCTCGATGAGGAAGAACTGGTCCGTCGGGTCCGATGTGGTTTTCTGATTTACCAAACTGGATTCGATCGTAGTTATGTCGAATCTGTGTCATAAAGCTGAACGCTCTCGATCTGACCAGAGTTATTGGCTTACTCACTGCCAGTGATTCCGAGCCCAGTCGAACGTGATCTATTGCTGCGGTGAGTGAAGTGTCGAATTCTGATGCATACACTCACGTGGTGATGTCGTTGCATAGCACTCAGGAGGTTTCTAGCCAAGAATGCATTGCCTCCAGAAGTCGTATACACTACTCTTGACAGACGCGAACATTCTTCTCTAGATCGGTGTAACGCCTTTGCAACAAACGAGGATATCGCAGAAAACGATAGCTGTTGCAGAGTAATCCAGGTCGCCCTTGCACGGTGAGAACACATCGAGCGTATTCGGTCCATCAGCTGCCTACATGGCACACGTTTACCTGAACCGTGGGGAGGCGAGGCTGTGGTAGGACTCACCTGTCCGTGGGTCGAACCGTAACAAAGATGAGCTGCACAACCCTTAGTTTATCGAAGCCAACTACTGGAGTGGACACACACCAGGCGACTTCTCGAATTGACTAAGGCCTCCACGACATCTAGGGACCTAGTAAAAATTTCAGCTAGGAAATTACTGCTGCACAGTTGCACGACATACGCATCATCTGCTTCATGTAGATCATCCAGAAACAATGCAACTGGTCTTGTTTCAGTAATGGCGCTGAAGACTCTCTCAACCAGATTCTGAAATCGTGCACTTAGTTCACCCGTCGCCAATCTGGCCCATCCCCCTGGCTCTCCTGAAGCTTTCTCGATCGCACTTTCCATTCCATCTTCTAAGGTAGTGGTCTTCATTCCCCAACCTTCGAGTACAGCTTTGATGACAGGGGAACCTGCGAAAAGTAAGGGCAAGTTGGCAAGGTGGGGGCCAAGGCGTTCGGTTAACGTTCGAACGAAGTGATAGGCATCAGCCGGTTTGAACGTCAACTGACGAAGTGCAGAGGACAATGCAGAGAGCTGCAACTGTTTTAGTGTCTTGATGTCGCTTAAGAAGTAAACCACGTGCCAGGGCCCCGAATGGCGCCTTGTCTGCGGTCTGAAACTTGGCTTGTGCCCATAGTCCCTTTACTGCTTCGCAGTCAACTAGCTGGCGGAAAGGTGAAAGGACTACGAACTACATTTCCACTTCGATTGATTAGCCATCACTAGTGAGCTCTTTCCCACACTATGAGGCATTAGAGAAAACCGGTCATGAACTCGAATGCAACACTCACCCTCCAGGCCCAACCACAACAATTGTATGAGTCTTGATACCCCGTTCCTTAGTCTGTAATGCAACTTTTCGCAGACTATTTGTAGCCACATCAGACGTCCCCGGGTGCATAAACATTGGCTCCTTGGCATCACGCCCGGGTTTCGCAGCCAAGTTAACAGGCGACGGACTGGCTGTGTTCCGTTCGACTGGTAAGTTGCATACACTTTCTACCTTGGCGAAGGTTAGTTTCGGACTCTCCTCGCTACTCGCGGCGGAGGAGGACATCGCATCGTCGTCGTCGAGGTCGGTCCCTGTCCCTTGGGAACTGGTGGAGGCTATCGACCGCGTGGCCAAAGTCTGCGCTGTCGATGATTGGCGGGAAAATGACGTCAAGCTATGTCTAATGACGTTGCGAATAGTCTCCAGCTCCTTGTCACGACCAAACTGGCCAAGCAGATGACTCTAATTACATTGTACAACGAACGGCGCGGCTCACCAGCGTGTGCGGAATGATAAATGTCTGCAAGAACTTAGCGATGAGCAACAGGAAGTGACACTCTCACTCACAGAATATTTGTCTTGTTGTCCGATTTTAAATGGGGGTATGATCTATATTGACATTAGAGTTATATCCACAAAGCACTGACAGCTTGCCTGCCTCTGTGGATTGCTCTAATGTAGATGCTGACACACTCGACAACAAACGTTTTTGGCACTCAAGCAGGTCAGCCTTAAGCCCGTACACACTCTGATATCTTGCATCGGGAGACTTGGACAGGAGCTGCAAAGCGCTCAGGTATGAGATAAGGATACGTTAGGGTATTCTCTCACTTTGTCGATAATGTCGCCGATGACAGTTGGGACGTCACTTCTTACTTCACCAACAAGAGGGGGTCGTTTGGTTCCCAATGCTGCCAGAACCTCGGCAGGACTGACATTGCCATGCTTGGTTCCGCTGAGGGCGAAAGGTAATCGACCTCTGCCCACCACACATGTCCAGAATAGCATGCCAAGCGAATAGAGGTCTGCACGATGATCTTCCTGGACGACTGAAGGCGAGGAAGAAACTTGTTCGGGGGCCAAGTAATGAAGCGCTTCGATGACCTTCTCCGGGGATATCGACCGAGATACTAAAATGGTATCGCTGTGGCTAGGAGGAGGGGATGTGGAAGGAGTTGGCGATGAAAAGCGCGAGGAGCTGGCGACCAGCTCCAGCGATGAAGCTGAAGGGCCATGAAATGGATGAGAGTAGTCGATGACAAGTTGCGATGGACCCCCTGCTTCTTCCAGAGATACAGAGCGATTTCCGAAGTGCACGATCCGCACAACGCCCGAGTGTACGTTGATATGGAAAGCGTTGGCGCGAACTGAACCATTGTGTGATGCAATAAATCGACGATCATCACTGGACTACGTACCCTCTCGATGAACGAAACCGAGCCTTGAGAGACAGTCAGGGTACTCCTTCCAAATAGGATGAGATCTTACTTATGCACCACATCAAGACAATGGGTTGCCTGAATAGCAAACCTACGGAAAGTTACGTTTGCAAACGTGGGTAATGGCATCAGATGACGCACTCTAGGAACGACGCAAGGTCCATCACATCATATCTCTCTTCCTCGAGGTCCTCTGTGTCGGGGAGATCTAAATCGGCGAGGGGTAGAAATCCACCATCATATATGTCATTATGTTGTTCTTCCGCTTGCTGCGTGTCGTCGACGCCCCCGCTGACCGTGGATAGCTCCTCTGTGGGGGAAGCGTCTGTTTCACGAGGGGCTTGATGCGATCCTTCGGCCTCAGCTAGAAGAAAATTATTCACTTTGGATGGGGGGAAATATCTCGCCAGAAGGTTTGCACCAGGATGCACGAGTAGTAGGACCACGCAATCGCCGTCAGCACGAGGCACCGTTAGAAATTCGATCAATCGCAACGTGGTGCTCAAAGCCTCTGGACAGTCTCCGAGCTTACTCAGACTATACGAAATGGGAATGTGTACATCAATAACGTTTGAAACTGCAACGTATTTGACATACATATGGGCCTCGCGCTGGAGACATATTGAGGAAGAGGAATGTGCCGGAGCAATCTTTGCGAGGACGAGAGCGCCATCCTTGAGGCTGCGACCCTCGGCGATGAGTGTCGAACTGCCGGTATCGTTCCATGGGCAGGCCTGGCGCACCAGACGGTAGTTAGTACTACAACGTTGCCGAGGGGTTATGACGAGTGCAAACCGACTTTCTCGAATGCGTAACCTGCAACAGAGAGGATACTATCCTTGAAGTAGAGCGTCCGGCTGAACTGGGAAGTGTCAGATACAGACATGGAGGCAATATGGATGGAATGAGGGATAAAGAGGGCCGTCGTGAGGAAGAAAGAGAATTCGGGTCACCGAGGCTACGATCCCAAGCCCATCAATGACGTTATGCGAAGTGGTAGAATGGCAAGTCTCTTCCACGGGCATGGATCGAGCCAGCAGTCACCAAGTGGCACGACGAGATTAGATAGTAAAGTGTAATTGGCAGCCCCCCATTGGCAGCCATCCCCTGCATTCGCAAATGCGTTCCGCTAACTTGTTTAATATTACGACGGTTATTTATTAGTCTTCCAAGCTTCGTGGCCATGCATTACGTATTTCCGAATCAGCATTTTCCCTCCACGAAGTTGCAACGTAGTCACTAGTTGACAAGGACTGTAGGCTGCCGGAGACTGGCAAGCCGGCGAGAGAGTCCCGCACCCTTTCGTCAATCCAGTATCTAGGGAGTAATCGGATGTCCAGCTATCCACTTTGGTGAGTGGTATCGTCCTTCATAATTTTGTCGTGTGTGTTCACCACCGACGACAAGGCTCGGAGGTGGGTCTCTCGTTGTCACTCAGGAATCGTCTAAGTCAGCACCTTACCCAAGTTCATCGGACATGCAGGCGTTGCCGCTTCCAGTGTGTCATGGTTCATCTAGTTAACTGCTCTCATGTAGACTCTTTTACAGTGGCAGCATCCATCACCCATCCACTGGACCTCACCAAAATGTAAGTTCCGTTGACCATTGTCCAATAGCACTCGCTTAACCATAGCAGCCGCATGCAAACCCTCGGCCCAGCAGCCCAGCCGCCCTCCATGATTGCTGTCATGCGAGCGTCCCTGGCTGAAAGCGGCTTGCGAAGTTTTTATACCGGTCTTTCGGCATCTCTTCTCCGACAAATGTCGTACACACTCGTCCGACTGGGTACCTATGAAGAGATGAAACAGCGAATGTCTCTAAGAGGTCCCCTCGCGACGGGTAAACTCCTCTTGGCAGCGGCGGCCGCTGGTGCACTTGGTGGTGTTGCGGGAAATCCGGCAGGCATGTTCATGCGTAGAGACTTTCGTTGCCAGCTCTTTCGCTGATCACGGTACAGACATCCTCTTGGTGCGAATGACCAGTGACTCTTTAAAACGTCCAGAGCAGCGCTACGGGTATCGTAACGCCTTGACAGGGCTCATGAGCCTTCTGAAAGAGGAAGGTGTCAAGGGCATTTGCAGGGGTCTTGGGACCAATGCAGTACGTTTCTACTTGTAGTTCTCTTGACCCTACCTTGATCAAATCCAAGACACGTGCAGTGTTGATGAATGTATGCACCATTGACTTCCATTTTCTTTCTCGACTGATAATATGATCGCTTTCGTTCAACAGGTATCTCAAGTGGGATCGTGAGTGGCGGATGTAACTACCCATTCTCACGAAACGCTGATCTTCCTAGCTACGACTTCTTCAAGGCCAGGCTCCTTAAGCGTGGGCTACCCCTAGTAAATTATCAATTCCATGACAACTTCTTGCTTCACTTCGTTGCAAGCCTCGCCGCAGCTACGTGCGGTACAAGTACGTAAACTGCGCTCGCGGATCGCAAGTCGATGTTGATTACGATATTCAACGTTTCAACCTCCAGCTGTTTGTTCCCCTGCTGACGTGATACGAACAAGGATAATGGGCTCGGTCAGTTCGGTCCTCCCTCTGATAGATGCATATCTTAATTTTTCCTGTAGTCAGTGCAGGCGAGTCCTATACGCGTCCTCTTGCATTCTTTGCGTGAGGAAGGTCCAATGTTCATGTTCAAAGGCTGGACACCAGCTTTCATGCGCTTGGGGCCAAATACAGTTCTTATGTTCGTTTTCTACGAGGTGAGTATACAGCAACAACCGATGCATAGTGGAGGTCCTCACGCCCGCACAGCGATTGAAATGCTGGTGGTCCTCCATTAGCCACCACCGGTAACAGCCGTTATCGGGCTTCCTCCCAAGAATCTCTGATCGGCCCTGCTATACTATTTAGCCGCGTTGCACTTAGTTTTGAACGTTTTGCGTCATTATACCGTAGGGGACAGGTATAAATTATGTAGACATTAAGTAGATAGATTCGCCTCATGCGGAAGCTCATCAAATTACCCGTTCTCTGTTATGTTGACAGTCCCACGTTAGCCATATACTCACATTTTGACGGTTTATCCAACACTGCAACTCGCCCTTGCAACTCTGGTCATTGCAAGTTGGGGGCGGCGTGAGGAGGTGCACTAATAACTTTCGGGCAGTTGTCCAGAGTGTGAGTTTGGGTTTATTTAGCCATCTGCGTTAGTTCTGCACGTGACCGTCCTGTATTCGTTTTTGTGCATACGGATGATAACACAAGCACGGCACCTATGGACGCCTTTCAACTGCTTTCCCGGGGAGGGGTACGCTTTGACAAGCAAAGATTCCAATCGGATGTACGGCTGTTTAACGTAAGTAGGTGCAACAATCATCCACTCATGCCCAGCTTCACCGATCCCATGTCAGAAATCAAATAGCACTGAAAATAGAACAGCATTGTCGGTTTCGCTGGACTCGCAGCTACCTCCCGAGCTCGATTTTTTCAAGTATACTGAGGGCGGACAGAGTAAAAGGAAAACAACACATGACGAGAGTGTAGCCGGAGCTTCGGGACTGGCGCAGCCCTCGGGTAGTATTCAGAAGAGGCAAAAAGTCAATGCAAAGGATCAGCTTCCGGATAATAGTTCGAGTGATGAAGGAACAGACGAGACCCCAGCACGCAAGCATCGCGTGGTATCAAAGGGCTTGGACATTCCGATACCCGCAGAGAAATTTGAGGAATTAGCGGAACGCTATGGGATGGCTCCTCGACTTCTTGCAAACCTTCGCGAGCACAATTACAAGCGTCCAACAGGTGTGCAGGCACACGGGATACCGATACTACTTGAGGTGAGTCCATGTGGAGAAATTAACTGGCATTGTCACTTGACTGCACGTTGCAGGGACGTGATCTTGCTGCCATCTCGCCGACGGGTACTGGAAAGACCCTTGCATACCTACTTCCCGTTTTTTCATCCTTACGTGCCCCAATAGCAAGTCTGACCGATGCGGGATCAGGAGTTCGCGCGCTCGTTCTCGCTCCCACCCGCGAGCTAGCTCATCAGATCCACAACGAATGTTTGAAGCTAGCGACCGGCCGCAAATGGCGACTGGTTTTGTTCAACAAGGCCACTGCTAGCACGTTATGCGACAAAAACGTGAGAGACAAAGTAGGTAAGGTTGTCTATCTCCAATCCAGATCACCAGGAACATGCTCATTGTGCGCAGATATCATTGTAAGCACACCACTACGACTCGTTGCTGCAATCCAAGAAAGTAACCTTGAACTCAATAAGTACGTACATGAATTATAGTGCATGGCGTTATCTGACCTGCGACAGTGTTCGACACTTGATACTCGACGAAGCAGACCGCTTACTCGACAAGGAGTTCATAGCCCAAATCCAGGAAGTGGTCGCAGCATGCACGTATCCTGACGTGCACAAAGCCGTGTTCTCTGCGACACTCCCGGCTGGTGTCGAAAAATTGGCAATGGGAATGCTCCGCAATCCGATTCGCCTCGTGGTCGGCTTGAAGTATGTTCGTCCGCCTTTGTCACCTTACAATTACTAACCGTGATGCAAGGGACACTCCCCTCCCGTTAATTGCGCAATCCCTCACTTACGTCGCTGACGACACGTCGAAACTTCCGAGCCTTTTGACATATCTCGCTCAGCCCTACAACCCCCCACTACTGATATTTACCTCAACGCAACCTCGTGCTACTTCACTGACGGAAGAACTCACTCTAAACGGAGTGCCTAATGTGGATTGCTTACATGCGGGAATGACGAAGAAAGAGCGTGACGATGCTGTTAGTCGCATGCGTCGTGGAGAGAGCTGGATTATGGTAACCACAGAAGTCATGGCGCGGGGAATGGACTTCAAGGGTATAAGAGAAGTTATCAACTATGACTTCCCGACAAGTGTGCAAAGCTACATCCATCGAATCGGTTGGTGTTCCTACATTCGGTAAGATTTACAACTTCACCATTCCTAGGTCGTACTGGTCGCGCTGGTCGGGAGGGCAAGGCAGTAACGTACTTCACTGATACTGATGCTCCCTACTTGAAATCGTATGTCTCCTTCGAGTGAGAGATTGTCACTCTGATCCAATTCGTCAGGATTGCAAACGTTCTGCTACAGTCCGGTTCCTCGGTGCCGGAATGGATAATCAAGTTGCCCAAACCCTCGCGACTGAAGAAGAAGCAGATGGGACGGGTTAAGCGTGCTGAGATTGTCAACCCCGCACGGAAGATCGGGCGACGGGATGCAATCAAGAAAAGGTGGGATTTCGTGGAATTTTCAGAGATGGCAGAAGTGTTGATATAGCATCTTAAGGGACATGATTACTGCCTCTAAGCGACGGAAGGAGAGGCTGCAGGCTGCTCAAAGTACCGTAGATTCTGCGTCCTGACAAGTTTTCTTTTATCGGTAATATTGTACGGACAGGCTATTACCCCCGCAGTGATTGGGTACATATTTGGCATCAAAAAGTTGCGAAGAGAGTGATTGTGAAAGAGGAGAGGGTTGAAATTCACAATCACCGGTGGCAGCAGGTATTGCCGGCCACTGCTTGCAGCTTACGGTAATGAGGAATGCGAGTGGCGCGGCCAAGAGGCATCTGAGTGGCGGGTTGCATAGTACTCGGTGCCAGGGTCGATGTCCGTGGACTAAAACCGTCAGCAAGAGAGTGGGAACGCCTAGGAGAAGGGCTGAAGCGCGTTGGAAGTCCGGGCTTTGTCGTGACGGCACAGCATCAAACCAGTAACTCGTGCACGGGTGATCGAGATTTAGCGACATATATGGTTGATCACAAACACCCGGAAACCTCGAGGCTGCCTCGAGGTGACTCTTTGAAGAGGTGCTACCAACAGGTCGAATTTGGCCTCACACTTCAAAAGGGGCCCCGAACTACTGCAATATGGGCCGTAAATCTACTGGTGGCAGATTACTGGATCGTCAGCGGTGTCCCTCCAACGCGCTTGGTCGCTCTACTCAACGTTGTTTGTGTTCCTGCTTGCCACCTCTGCTGCACTCGTCATGCCCGCTGAACGCATTACGCGTCGATCTCGTCGACTGTCTCGACGATCGCCAATCAATCGTAAGCCGGATTTTCTGTTTTCTCGAGGGTCTCCGTTTCTAACACACCTTCCAAATTCGGTTTCAGTTGCGGATTATGGCGGAATTCACGAAGACTCCCCTGTTGCAGATCACTTCACTTCACTTAACGGGGGCAGTAATAGCAGCAGTGGTATTGCTATCCCCATTCCACTTCCGTTTTCACCGTCACCCCCGATGTTCTCAACTAATGCATCCGATGTTGTCCCCTCCTTGCCCTCGCCTAATACTATGGTCACACACCTCCCGTTTACCCCTGGCTCGTCCCATACCCGAAACCGCAGAAAAGGCCATATCCCTCGTCCCCCGAATGCTTTCATGGTCTTTCGATCCTGGCTGTGGAACAAGAATGACCTCAAAAACGTCGAGAGGGACAACCGTAACGTCTCTCGTATTGCTGGGAGTATCTGGAGGGACTTCTCTGATGAGCAGCGTGCTCCCTTCAGGAAAATGGCAGAAGAAACCAAGATGCGCCATGCACAGCTCTACCCTGAGTACAAATACACCCCCTCGTTCCGCAAGGCCAAGAAGTCCCCTCAGCGTCCTCCCAAGCGTCGCCGCGAGGGATCCAAGAAGAAGACTCGCGTTGCCGTATCGATGGTACCCCAAGCCGCCCTCCACGCCTCACCAATGATAATGGGCTTTCCAGCCGCCGAAATCAATATCAAGCAGGAATCACCTCCCATGCCAGAGTTGCGTACTCCGGATCTGATGTGGCCACTTGAAGAGCTAGAAGAATTCGTCCCCACCGATGACATCCCTCTTCTTACGTTGGATGACTGCTGCGACACGGTAAGTATCCTTCCCCTCTCCCCATTTAAGTAGCTTTGTCGCTCACCGCGCACCATTTAGACTCCCGAGATGCCGGAATTTTGCCCACTGCCGCGGTACGCAGACCCTGCAGTTAACAGTGCTCTTTGCGGTGTAAAGCCAGAAGCCGCGCTTTTCGTCGACGAGTGCATGCTCACCGCCTTCAATTCGTATTCTTCGCCGCCCTCGACGTCTCCCTTCATGCCTCTCGAACAATCCGAGTCGTCTACCCATGACGACTTTTCCTGGGGATCATCGTCGCCTTCACACTCTCCGATTGTGTTCTCAAACCCATTCAAGAATACGGGATATTCATCGGACCCGCAGTCCTCTTCACTCGTTACCCTTGATCAACTCTTTGACCAGTCCATCTCGCCTATCACTCCCATTCCCCCTCATGTTAATTACTGGTAAAGAGGTGAAGGTATTTTTCTCACTGGCTGGATCCTTTGAGCCCAACCGTACTCTTCTCCTCACTCCCATTCTTTTGCATTGCGCATCGCTGTCACATACCTGGCGCTTGTTGGGCCGCACTCTTGTAGATGGTTTCACCCGAGCGACTCGCCTTCCATACATTTTGTACATCTTCATTTCATTCTCTTTGGCACAGGTCCGCAGTCGACCATCGATACCCCTTTCGCACTGCACATATCTCCACACTCCTAACCCCATGTCTTTTGTATCTATTACCTCGCACTGCGAATTTTTTGTAAAGACAGACAGACGTATCTTGTGGATACTCGTGTAGATAACTGGTTGTACGATAATAAATCAGTCTTCTATGACAGTGGCGAAACGACGAAAGAACGGATAGGAATGAAGCTCTTAAATCGCCCCGCTATTGAGCTTGTCGTTTTGCTCTTTTTGAAATTCCTCCTTCACCATCCTGAGTACGTTTGCTTCCTGACGTCGACTCTATCAGAGCGTGCATATCTATCCGTCTCGACTCGCATTCCTCCTTAAGCCAGCTCGCACACGCAGCCTTGTCGCCTTCGGGGTGTTCAAGCTGCCACTCGAAAACTTTGTCAAGTACGATTTTGGTCCAGGGACCCGCCTTGATTTTAACCAAGTCAATGACTTCGTTTCCCTGATAACAATGTCTGAGAATATGCACGAAGACTCGCAACCCACTTACATCAAGTAGAGGTTTGGCGTCTACGATGTCACCTAACCCTAACTCACCAATCCGCGTCGTGAACGTATTGTATCGCTCGATACATTCTGTGGCTGCCTCATCTACGTACGGGACGTGGGACTTCGAAACGGGGGTAGCATTGCGACGAACTCACTATTGGATGTACAGCCTAAGCGAGCCAATTCGCAAACCAGCGAGAATAAAAGAGAAGAAGTCCAGTGAGTGCCCGAGTGCGCCTTATGTATTTTTGTGTTTCTCAAAAACAGTCCTGGGGAAGATGAATCAGTCTCGAGTGGGTCCTGTCGCAAGCCGACCTTGATATTATACCTAAGGAAACGCGTTCCGAAGGGTTTTTGAACCTGTCCTGGTTCAAGGAAAGCCCAGCTATAAGTTCTGATGCAGCACTATAGAGTGCTGGTATGGCATCAAGGTAATAGTTCTTGTTTCCCAACTTTAAACCCTCGCGTATGATGGCTTCGACAAGATAATGTTCCCTTTGCTTGCGATCTTTGTATGTGACCCCATAAAATGGAAATAGGCTAGCGGCCAAGAAGAGGCGTGCTTTCGTCCCCGGGTCACGCGACATGTGGGACAAGAGCGTAGGGTGCACTGGCACTGCTAGCTGATTGGTGGAGGACGATCCCATGGACAAAATATTCTGGAGAATCGTGCATGCGATAACGGAGGTCTCTGGAGAACTTGATGGAAAAGATGCCGCAGCAAGAATGTCATCAGGGACGTGAAAAATGCAGTGGTAGAGAGACAGCTCGTCTATGAGCTGCACTGCGCGAAGCGGCTGGGTGCCTGAAGGGAGGTCGTAAGACAAGTCTTAACCAGCGTAACGACGGAAATGCACCACATACCCTTCATCATCTTGTCAAGCTCCTCCCCTATTCGTTCACGACTGATTTTGGATATCAGTGCTTCCTTTTTGGTTGTGTATGAGTACACGGACCGCCCGTCATAACTGGGACACGTTACTTGTATAGAACCATCTCGTGCGGCGTCCCGTAATTCTGGAGTCATCTCAAACCCAAATCGGCTAGCGAATCTGACACAGCGTATCACTCGTAGTGGATCATCGCGGAACGTCTGCAAGGGAGGCAGAGGGGTCCTGACCACTCCATTCCGGAGATCATCTAGTCCCTGTCAGTGAGGCCATTTTAAAAAAACCAATACGTCCGACTGTGATTGACGGCACGCTTCTACCTTCTCGGTAAAGTCTTCGACAGATCGCGTATGAACGTTGTAAAAAAGCGAGTTGATCGTGATGTCCCTTCGCAAAGCATCTTCCAGGGGAGTACCGAATTTCTGGGGAACGAAAAGTCACTGGTCAATTGGATTGATGCATTCTCTCGCCGATGATGATGATGATCTGACACGTACGACCCCTGTCGGTATGCGACTATGCTCAGCGTACTCTTCGCTCCTGAGATTGACAAAATCCAGATCGATACCGAACAAGGTCGTCCGCGCGGTTTCTAAGTGTTTTGATTGTCCGGGATTACTTTCGATCTTGGCGACCTTATGTACGGGGATGTGTTTGTTCTCGGACAAGTAGGCGACGAATTGCTCAACGAAGGGCACGCCCATCATGTCGGATAGACAGACGTCTACATCATTGCTATCGTGACCCAATAACTGGTAGCGCGAGCGGACAAATTGCAAATGTCAGACCCGTTCGCTTTCCTCCAAACGAGAGAGGTCTTTGAAGAAGAAAACATTAACCTTATCCCTGACCCAGCCTCCGCTAATCCGGCATGTTGTTCTGACGTCTTGTTCCTTCTCGAGGTGGCGCGCGAATTCGTCCAGTAGGGTACATAGCTGGTCCTCGGCGTCCGTCAGGTGGATTTGTTGTTGTATTTCGGGTGCCACGCGTTTCAAGCTCATGTTGGCGAATCTGCCGCCTCGAACGAATAATACTGACTTGACAGCGTGGGGCCTTATCAGCAATGGCGGGCAGCGCAGAAACATCCGCGGCCGAGTCAGTCTGTGTATGACACGGATATAGGGGTGGTAAATTTCACGCGGAGTTTTAAATGTACCCCACTCATGTCCCGTGCCGCTGCCATGCTGCCATGTTGCCGGAACTGCATACTTCATTGCTTACCGAACCCTTGCAACAGTCCCGGACGACACCTCTCAAACGACAAGCAAGCCACTCACTCAGCAGTCTAAATGGGTCGTGTACTTTTAAAGGTTCGTTTACCCCCCAACCACCGGTGCCTTACCCCAGCCAGCCAGTTCTGACGCCTCCTTGTGCTTAATATAAGGTCATCATTTTGGGCGACAGTGGGTGCGTTACCTCCTAAGGCGAGGCCTTCCTACATAATCGGCGGCGCACTTACCTCGTGAACTTGTTCTATCCTTCGCATAGGGTTGGCAAGACGTCTCTCATGAACCAGTACGTGAATAAGCGGTTTAGCAATCAATATAAAGCCACCATTGGAGCCGACTTGTGAGTGTTTGCGTTCCCCTCCCAGCGCTTATCCGAATGACGATATTTGTGAATTAACATAGCCTAACGAAAGAAGTCATGGTGGACGACCGCCTGGTAACAATGCAAGTACGTGTGTGATAGTTTACGATGTAGACCGCAAAGTGGCTATGCATCCTCAACATTGTTACTTTTCACCCACAGCTTTGGGACACGGCGGGTCAAGAACGGTTCCAGTCTCTTGGGGTAGCCTACTACCGAGGCGCAGATTGCTGTGTGCTTGTGTACGACGTTAACAGTGCGAAATCGTTCGAGACGTTGGACAGCTGGCGGGATGAGTTCCTCATCCAAGCCAGTCCACATGACCCGGAGAACTTCCCCTTTGTCGTTCTCGGAAACAAGATCGACGTAGAGGAGAGCAAACGGCAGGTACGCGACCCGGAACTGAAATCGCAGGAATCCTTCGTTGATGAAACGAACCCGCAGGTAACGCAGAAACGTGCAATGGCATGGTGTCAGTCGAAAGGCAACATTCCATATTTCGAGACGTCTGCCAAGGAGGCTATTAATGTAGAGCAGGCCTTCCAGACGGTGTCAAAGAACGCGCTACAACAAGAAGCAGAAGAGCAGTTGTGCGTGATATATTTCTTATAACGTATCTGCTTCTACAACTTACCACTCCTGCCGTAGGTATGTTGACTACCCGGACCCTATCCAAATCGACCGAGAGGGAACACAGAACTATGGTTGCAACTGTTGATCTATTAGACCATGGATTTTTTTTTGTTATTACTGCGACCGGCGGCGACGGGCCGCTTGTTACCCATTTGTCACGACGACGATGAGTGTTATCTTACCGCTGTTGCCTTATGCACGTATTTCACTGCACACTTTACCGGGTGAAAGCGGGTCAAACGTAGCAAGCAAAAATCATGAGAGCCAGACACAGCAAAGCTGAAGCCAGTTAGGCATAAGTACACCCAATGGTCGTACAAAATAATTACAGCATTTCGACTCTCGTTTCTCATCATTCCAGCGATCACATCTGGAAGGGCGATTTGGGGTACTGGAGCTTCGCCGATGCATTGTCATCCACGAACCAGTACAGCTGACCGGGATGGACAGGTTTCACTCGCGAGGCAGGAAGCCCCACCTCGGGACTGTCCAAGATCGTGCTGAGGACGTCCGCCTTCCCTTTTCCCGCCGCGACGAATGCGACACGGGTGGCATGGTTAAGGACGGGGTACGTAAGAGTAATGCGTCTGGGAGGAGGCTTAGGTGAGTCTTCGATGTAGGCGACCCATCTGTCTTCCTCGGCGAGTAGCTCGTGACCCGGGAAGAGTGAGCAGGTATGACCGTCCTCTCCGACGCCTAGCAAGATGAGATCGAAGACGGGGAAGCGGGCGGAATCCTTCTGCGCGAACTCGCGGATGAGTTCTTTTTCATAAGCATCCGAGAGCTCTTCTAGATCATCCAGCAACTCAGGATCGAGCGTGTGAATGTTCGCAGGGGGTATGGGTACGTGTTGGAAGAGCTCGTTCATGCAAAGACGGTGGTTGGAATCGGGGTGATCGAGTGGGACCACGCGCTCGTCCGCATAGAAGACCTGCCTATGGGGGATACCGACAGTCAGTCACGAGTGTTAGACAGAGTTTTTTGAACTTGCCATTTGTTCCATTTGACATCTGGATTGCCGATGAGACCCTTGAGTTGCTTGGGAAGGGAACCACCCGAGAGTGCGATCGTGAACCTGCCCTTCTTATCGAGCGAGTCCCTCTGCGCCTTTACGATGAACGTGGCGAGCGCTGAGCTGAGGTCAGTGCTTAAGGAATATACGATGGGCGGGCTGGGAGGTTGGTGCATCGTCGCTGTCGTCGTGGTCAGGGGACGAGCTCGTCCAAGTTCTTTATCGTGCAAATGACGTCGTCGATGGTAAGAATACCAAACACGCGCAAATCACTACACTGCATCTAATACCCTAGTATCATTCCACTAGACTAGATGGCGACGGCAGGTTCTCGGCTACGTACTCCACGTCGCCTTCTTCGCCCTCGAGACTGTCCATGAGGATGTCAGGACTCCCTGTCTCCAGCTTAGATGATGACCCTTGCATCCCCAGTTCAGGAAATACAGTCACTAGCACGGCGTCAAACAGAAACGCGACCAAATGGATGTTGCATGAGCTGTCACTCAGGGGATCAATGATCGCCTCGAGTGACGCAGCCGGTGACGACCCCAGGAGAATAGCCGATATCGGAACCGGTAACATTTCTGAAACTCTTCGGATCAGCCGTCGACGAATCATGGTTTGTTCTTCCGGCGTCGGGTCCACAGGGGGCGGGCCAGGATAGCCATTTGGAAACAACGTCCGCTTTGATAGACGAACTAGCGATAACACGGAAGAAAAGGACAACACCCGGTTGTACAACATGTAGTACAGGAAGCTAAAAAAAAGCGAACAGTAAGGAGAAACGTAGATGTCGGCCAGATACAACACGCACTTGTTGATAAACGTCCTGAAAAAAGTACACAGCATGAGAAAAAAATTGAAGGCTATCGCACTGGAGATGCGCCAGTGCATTCTGAAGATTTCGCAGAACATCACCAGCGGTGCCCGCATGAAATCGTGAGGAGCCTCGACAGCTGTGGGTATCGGCGGGCGCTTAGGGGTATGCTGTAACGGAGTCGCCGAGGGCACTGATGAGGAAGACGACGCACGAGACATCGGTATAGTACACTTTTGAGGCACGTCTGGTCCTGATGTCGTGTTAGCAGTCGTGGCGCGTCTCGTGGCAGTGGATTCGTTGACAAGTTTGATGGTAGATATGGCCTGTTTGTATGCATGGATGAGGGAAAGACATGCACCAGACAGGGACTGGATAGCTGAGAGGAACAGCACGATCCAGTTGGATAGTTGAGAAAACCGACCATGTGAACCGGAAGATGAAGTATGTGAGGACTGTCGAAGTGTCAGCAACTGGAGCCACGAGCTAAGGACGACTATATACTTGGGAATGTTCTTTCTCTGGCGGAGGGCCGAGGAAGTCGAGGACTGTCTGTTGGATAAACCAAGGTTGCGTCACCTTGGGGATGATGTCTTTGACGAGGAGTTTGAGGAGAACTTCCCGAATGATATACCTTTCAATATCGGGTGCATAGTCCTCGGGAGGCAGACATATCTTGAGGACAAGATCGAGGGCATGCCTGAAGTACTCCTCGTCTACGTTGCCCTCTGGAGAGACGGCCAAGTGAGGTTGAAAGAGATGAAAGAGCTGGGGTGCGGTGTGAGCTCCGGCCGTCGCATAGGAAGTGGACACCTTGGAAGCGGCATGCCGGTAGTCTATAAAGTGTTGAGTGACGAGAACCGGGACGTCGCAGTACACCAAGGTAGACAAGTCTGCACTGAGTATACGTTGTTCGAGCACCCGGATGATATGGACGAGCACGTTGGTGAGCTGGGGGAGAAACTCCTTATCGTAGCGGGTGATCCTGGTCCACCACGTGTTGACATACGCCCGCAATGACAGTGCGATGAGGTCGTAGACTTCGGCGTGCAGCTCGGGCGGACATGCCGGCGACAAGAAGAGCGGAGGTAAGTTAGAACCAGGTGGGGTGTTGGGGAACAGCAGTCGCCTGGCCAGGCTGGCCTGCTGCCTGGCACTGGTGGACGTCGCCGATGCCGTCGTCGAGCATGCGCTGTGTGTTGGGGCAGCAGCCGCCATCGCCAACGACTTGACACCGTCGATTCGCACGTCACACCGACCTTAATATTATCTCCCGACATTCCTCAACCTACTTTTTTTTTTTTGGTTTTCATTCTTCACGCTCGTTAGATATCTCGACACTCCTTTCATGTTCCTCGCGGTAGCCTGGCAGCCAAGACGCTCATGAATGCTGCTGCCCGCAAGCGATTCGTGCTGCCGGACAGCAGTCAGACAACGACCATCATCGTGCTCGTAGTCTGCGCCATCGGTATCTTCGTACTCTTGTACGCGTTCTTCCGCTTGACAAGACGCTGTTGGAGTCGCAAATCGGTGCCGCTGCCTCCCGTACAGCCAACCGCCTACCGAAGACAACAGCTGGCCCAGCTTGCCGAGCGGAACGCCATATCACTCACGCCGACTTACCCATCGCGTCTTTCCACTCCCCGAGACTCCTCGCCCTGCGGAAGCGACCTTTCTCTCCCGCCAAGCAGGGAAATAGGCACCCCGTCTTCCTCCCGCCGGTTCTCTCCCGTGCCTGATACTTCATTCTCTGGCAACGTTATGTTGACGGACTCTCCTTTAAGTGGGCAAGCGGATGATCATTCCATACCAAGGGCCTCGATATACGACGGCCGGCGGAGGAACAGTGGTAGCTCTGTCGGTTCTGGCTCCCTGCTGCCACCATCCACGATTCGTAGCTCAACGTCTATTTACGGGCCTTCGCCTGTAGCCCGTCGCACTCGTTTACAGTCGGTAACTTCACACCATATCACTAACAGGCACACAATCGTTGGCTTGCCTCATAGTCCACACAGCCCAGTGCAAATCGTCCTCCCCACACCCCTAGCACCTACCCTGGCACCCTACATCAGCGGGTCCAGGTCCAGCGAAAACATTCGGGATTTAGGTGCTGCTGACGGTCGAGATCACGCACGTCTTGGCGTCGCAGACCTGTGGACCCGCTCATTACATCAGTCCGGAAGTGATGGTCATCCATGTAGGTCTTCCGCCAAAGTTCAATATTGCGCGCTGACTTCCAAGTCAAGATTCTGCTCGTCTCGCAAGTCGTAGGCCAGCTACCGCTTCGCTGTCCCGCCTAAAAGGTTCATCTTCGCCTGGTCTGAGAGATCCGTTGGTTTTTCCTTCGTCCCCTCTAGTCCCCGCCGAGCATAATGTGGGGAACCCGCCATAAGGTGTTCCAGCGTGCACTGGCACTCTAGCACCTCTGCCATATTTATTGCTTATTTGCAAAGACCCCAGTGCTTACTTTATAATTTAGCTTGTTGAGTATATGGAGAAACAATGTAAATCCACGGCACATATTGTCACGAGGGAATTAGATGACAAGTTACTCGGGTACTCTGCAGATGAGTTGAGTCAGATCTTCCGAGTAGATGGCTTCAAACAGTGTCACGGACACTTGAGTTTGTTCGTTTCAGTGATACAGCGTGTGCCCAGATGATAATTACATAATTTTGACTTATCCGTTGGATCAAGTTCTATATTAGGCAATGCCACTCGTGACCCGACTATTAGAATTTTTGTGATGAGCGGGTCGCTCAGCGGCGACTAGTCTTCACTGCGTCTGTAACGATGGACCACACGCGCGACCCATGGTACGCACAAGGTTCAATATGGACGTATATGACTATACTAATTAACGCTTTCAACCTAGCCCTTGGGTAATTCTTAACGACTTTGGCGGTGCCTTTGCAATGGGCGCAGTTGGCGGTGCTATATGGCACGGAATCAAAGGTGCTCGTAATTCTCCAAGGGTGTGTCTACACCTTCTGTTTTGTAATCCCCTTTTCCTAGAGGACCGATAACTTTGTGTTTCCAGGGTGAGCGCCTACTTGGTGCTGTTTCAACTGTCAAAGCTCGTGCACCAGTCACGGGAGGAAATTTCGGCGTCTGGGGTGGCATGTTCTCCACCTTCGACTGCGCGATCAAGGGATGGCGTCAAAAGGAAGATGCATGGAACGCTATACTCTCCGGTTTCATGACCGGAGGCTGTTTAGCCATACGAAGTAAGCTATCCTTACCCGCTACGTACCCGCTCAGTTATCCGAGTCACGATATATACTGAAACCCCATTCTTAGGTGGCCCTAAATCTGCACTAGGATCTGCTGTGGCATGCGGTATTTTACTTGGCGTTTTCGAAGGTGTCGGTGTTCTGCTTTCACGAGTATTCAATGAAGGTGCAAGACCACAACTACCTCCACGTTAAGTATTTGAACTAGGGACCCTCTTGACACGTATATTAACAAGGTGTTTCTCTTATTTAGTGCCAGAAAACATGTCACCCAAACCTACACACTCATAAGACAGATTGCATTAATAGATGTATCCTAGTTTAATCCATTTACCCATTTCTGCAATGGACACCCGTCAGAAGGGGAGAATACTTGTATGTTATTGTACCCTCTAAAGTTGAGAATGATCGAATGCAGTACATGTGTATGATATGACTCGAGGCACGAAAAGTAAAAATACGTATAAAAAGTCGCCGGGCTGTTTCAGCGCAACCGTCCCTTCTAACCAACTATCAAATGCTTTTGACTCGACTTCCTTTGGCGCCTTCGCGGCTTGCAAGCACCTCACTGGCATGGCTTGCGGTGACCAGACACATGTCCAATGGTGTCGGAACAGATCCCATGACCGGGGAGGCCATCAGAACGGGCTCTGCTGACATCGAGGCGTGTATCTGCCCTGTTCTTCGTCGCTGGCAATGGCTGACTTCCGTTGCAGCCGTCCCTACTCACCATGACGCGTACCACAAAACCCAGAAACCTCCCTCCATCCTCAAAACTACTCTTTGGCCGGAATTTTGTGCGTTCGCTTTCCTCTCGGACGCGTGTCCTGCTCACACACGCTCTTCCAGTCGGACCACATGTTGAAGATCCGGTGGACCGAGGCTAGTGGATGGGATGCTCCCTCCATAGAGCCATGTAAGTCATCTCTGTCGATCGACCACTGCAACGTGCTCACACCCGCGGAAGACGCTCCCCTCAGTATATTGCCAAGCGCAACCGTGTTGCACTATGCTCAGGCCATATTCGAGGGCTTGAAGGCATACAGACATCCAAACGGCACCGTCACCATGTTCCGACCTGACAAGAACATGGAGCGAATGAATACGAGTGCACAGCGGTTAGCATTACCTGTCAGTCTTCCAGCCTTCGGCGCAAGCGTGATCTCTAATGACACCTTTCCCCAGACCTTCAATGGCGACGCTCTCATAGAGTGTATCAGACAACTCGTCGCACTCGATCGCCATTGGATACCAAAGGACCCAGGGCATAGTCTATATATCCGACCCACCCTGAGTGCGTGTCCATCCCAACTTTTTTCATGGCAATTTTCAGCCAACTTGTGATGCTAGTCGGAACGAATGGTACTCTCGGCGTACAACCACCCAGCGAAGCTCTGCTCTTCGTCATCTGCAGTCCCGCAGGACCTTACTACCCTCAAGGTTTCAAGCCAGTCCCTTTGTACGGCACGACGGAGTATATCCGTGCTGCCCCAGGCGGTCAGTCCATGTAAACTTGACTGTCTCCCCATCCAACCTCGGTCTTCTTGATGCAGGCACCGGTGCTTACAAACTCGCTGCCAACTATGCGCCAGGCGTGATCGCTCAAAGGATGGCCGCAAAGGCTGGCTACGCCCAGAACCTCTGGCTCCATGGGCCGGAGCATTACCTGACTGAAGTGGGCACGATGAACCTGTTTGTTGCTCTCAAGGGCGAGGATGGAGGTAAGTTCCAGTGTCACTTGGTGGATACAAATATGTCGGTCTCCGCCGCTCTTACACGCATCTATTTCAGTGACTGAGCTCGTGACGCCACCGTTAGACGGGATGATCCTTCCAGGTGTAACACGTGACTCCGTACTCGCACTCGCTCGGAACCACGTCTCTGGCAAGAAACGGCTCGCTGGGCTTCCGGACCAACTCAAAGTTTCCGAGCGGCCGATTACGATGGGCGAGGTCAAGACAGGTGCCGAGACCGGGCGCCTTGTCGAGCTCTTCGGGGCGGGTACAGCATGCGTCATCACTCCTGTGGAGAAAATTGGATACATGGGCAGCGACGTAAATATTCCTACGGGCGAGGATGGGATGGGCCCGCTATCGAGGCCACTTTGGACTGAGCTCACGGGCATTCAGACGGGTGAAATTGAGAGCGAGTGGAACTTTGTGGTCACCAAGTAGAAAGATTAGTTGTAAATCTGATCAGCTTGGTGTTTCGCTTTTGGCATCTATCTCATATATATGTGGGCAGTATGAAGGTACCCCTGTCCATTCAACCATATCTTGCCAGGCGAACGCAGCTGCTTCCTAGATTATTGCCAGCACTGTTCCACCAGTCGTTCTCGTCTTTGTCTCGCAATGTTGCAGCTGCGCTGGTTGCGGACCAGCACCCTCCTGGGGAACTTGGCAGATTCGTCAGAGAGTATGAACGATGTTCTGCAACGGTTCTTCAATGCCAGTTACCGATAGAGCACGTCCCCTGTCCAACCAGGAAGGTTGACGTCAGCTCACCCGACCCCGGACCAGTGCTCATTGTGCATGCAGTAGACTGTGGTCAGGCTGGCGTGAAGACAACGGTCGGGAGTGGCTTTGCCATACAACCACGTCCTGGTTCGTCGGACGAGGACACGATGGTGCTGACTTGTGCACACACGCTAGACGAGGTGTTTGCAAGCTACTTTACGGAGGCATTTCCTCACCCACTTACTCCTCATGATTAGATCGTCCAACTGGCGTCCTCGCACTCAGAGTCAGTTGGCGACAAAGACGTGTACTTCCGCTCAGGCAGTTGGGTGATATCAGAAGTCGATGGGCAATCCACTATGGAACCTCTCCGATCCATACTGTCTACTGTACGACACGCGGATCTCCTTCTGCTGTCTGTGCGTCGATGCACCCTTGCGTACTCTCCCCGTCTCGCCTTTCCCGGCAACCGTGGGCTCGACTGTATATGCTCACTTTCGTGTCGGCTCAGAAACCAGAATCCGACCACTGGTGGCTTCCTTGGGTAGGGGGTACCTGGAGGACTTGGATGCCCTGCACGGTGACAGGCTACAAAGACCGTCGAGGAAGAGTTGCCCAGGTAAGTATTAGGTCATGCGGCAACCGCAGGCTAACGACGTGCTGAACACAGACTGGAACGTACGACGAACTAGCACAGATGTTCCTTCTATCCGGCACCGCCTCCAGGCTCCAGCGGCGGACCCATCAGTCAACGAGTGTGGGACCTGTCGTTGGCATCACGCTCGGATCGATGAGAGAATATGGCCACTCGCAACACCAAGGCTGGGGAGTACCAGCGCAAGATATTTACGAGGTGAGCTATGATCCATTACTCGTGCGTTTGACCGACTCATATGCTATTTAGATGTTTACTCTCATACGAAAGTGATTTAGTTGGTAGTATCATTAGTGTAACCGTGTTTGCTTAGTCATGTATCAGCGCCACTTTCTGTCGAAAGAGTCAGCGAAAGCAAAAGTCAAAAGCCGTCCAGACACGCCCGCCATCGTCGGCGCCGTCCTGCTCGTCATTCTTCAACGCTCACTTAGCCGTGCCTCACAGTCGCAGTTTGGTACTGGAAGATGCTCTATGATCCAATCTACCGCGCCTCACCTCAAACAATGGCTAGTCAGGACGCTCGAACCCATGTACGTTGGTATTAGTTATGAATACTACCACCTCTCTGACTTGCATCCTGTCGTCTTGTAAATCACAAGATGTGACTGCTGAGCCAGGCGCCCTTGCGGACTATGTTCTTGCTCTGCTCAAACACAACGTACCCGAAAGTGAGATGCGAAAGGAGCTTAATGTACAATTGGACGAATTCCTCGAGAAAGGTATGTGCTCCCCTCCTTGTGACCCTACGTCATTCCGCTCACATTCGACAGAGGGTCCTCCGTTTATAGATACACTATTTCACCGTCCTTCGGACTAAATCTTATCTTCCTTACGACAACGCCCCCACCTACCCCTCCTCGTCCACTCAACACCCCAACGACGTCGGTATTCCTATACCGCTTGACGGTCTAATACAGAACAGCTCCTCATCCCCAGGACGAGGTCAGAAACGCAGTCTCGAATACGATGACCATCGTCCCGTCAAAGGACCTCGTTTGGGTACCAGCGGCCCTTTCTCGCGCTACTCCGATGCTCAAGACTACCGCGCCTGGGAAGACAGGAGTGATCGGTCAGGTATGGGGGGCGCGAATGGGCAACGAATCCAGACGTACCAACCACCCGACCGAAGGGGGGTATGTCGAGATTACCATAGTGCGTGTACTCCCGTTCCCGTGCATCCTCTAGCGTACTTAACACCGCCTTCCTCACTCTCATTCTCTAGAAAACGGGTACTGTGCTCGTGGCGCCCTTTGTAAATACAGTCATGGGGATGACGCATTCGTTCCTTCCCAACTGTTCCCCATGAATGGGTCGGGTCCACTGCCTTTCTTACCCATGTTCCCGAATGGTGGTCTCCCGTTCGGGATGACTGGTCCTAATGCAGCTTACGATCCACATGAAGCGCGCATGGACATGCGACCAGGCGCTGGCATGATGGATACGAATGGTCGAGCTCACCAACGCCCCCCACTCATACCCAGAGCACGTCAAGAACATTCGCGGTCGAGAAGCATCGGGGAATTACCTGTCATACAGGATCTCACGCCTCAAGGCGCTGCATTGCTGAATACACCGCTTGAACCAGGGCAGAGCGCCGTTCAGGACGCTCATCCAATGCAACAAAACGAGGATGTGAACGTAGACATGAACTTGGATGGAGACACGACAAGTCCTTCCGTGCACGACATGCGGGGTGGATTTGAGCCTAGGGGTACGCGAGGTGGCAGAGGAACGTTCACGGGGAACGTTCAAAGCTTCCGTCCAGGAAGACGAACAGATAAAACCCTTGTCGTTGAGAAGATCCCACAGGACAAGTTGTCGCTCGATGCTGTTAATGGTTGGTTCAAGCGGTTTGGAACTGTAACCAACGTCGCTATCGACGTGCACAACGCTAAGCGCTTGTCAGTTTCTCGGAACACCAAGAGGCGCTTGCAGCATGGAAGTCTGAGGATGCGGTTTTCAACAACCGATTTGTGAAGGTGTTCTGGCATAGACCAATGGAAGGTCACGGTCAGAAAGGTGCACGAATGTTGGCAGCATCTGCTCCTCTCGTAGCGAGCATCTCCAGTCGACCATCAGTACCGACGAATACTACCTCCCTTCCTTCGCCTGCCCAAGCAGAAATGCCAACGCCTGTCGCACCGGCAGCCGTCCCTGCTCGCAAGCCACCAGTGTCCAATGCTGCATCAGACCTTGCTGCAAAGCAAAAGCTTCTTGAGCAGCAGATCGCAGAACAAAAATCGCTGATGTTGGCCTTGGGGACGGCAACTCCGGAGGAAAAGAAGCGAATCATGGCCCGGCTACGAAAACTCGGAGAGGAATTACAACCGTCAGCTTCCGCTGCTCGAACAGTGCAGTCACCGTCGCCTGCTACAGGACGACCGCCCAGTGCTACTCCTCAGGCGTCTGACCATGAACAGAGAGAAAAGGAGCGGTTAGATAAGGAGCTAGAACTTCACAGTGCAGCCTCTGGTCAGGAGTCCACGGAGGAACTCCAAGTCAGGTTGGCAAAACTGAGAGAAGAGGTATGAGTATATTCAATATGGTACGTGCATAT
>JANFAE010000523.1:0-65788 GCA_024613145.1 Pisolithus marmoratus | reverse complement strand
CCCCAATTCATGTCCTTCTCAGCGTCTAGCCTCCGAAAAATATGTATGTAGACACAATTTACTTTGACAGGTCCGTAAACCCTGTGGCCATGCATACCTTTTTCACTATCTTCCCAGATTCCAAGTTGTAATCCCGCATACCCTTGTATGCCGCATACCACTAGACAGACTAATATTTACAGTAGACCGAAACATGATAAGATAATAGAACAGTACCATATTTTTGTGAGCTGGCAGAAGCAACATGATGAACATGCACACTAGTTTAAGCTCGTCCACACTGTCGGCTTGATTATCGCACGACCACGTTGTCCTAGATCATTGGTCCATCTTCCTCTTGCCATGAACTATATGAAATATAACAGCTATAATTGCCGGCCACCTCAAATTACTTTGTTCGTACTCCCCTTCGAAGACAATGCTCACGATATGATAACTCTTTCTCAGCACTGTGTCAAGCTATCATCTCTGTCTACACCATCGCCTAAATATGCTCGATCGCATTCAAGGTTTGACGAAATGAATACCTAATGTGGAGATTACTGGGCAGGCATTGGGTGCCTTGTGCCCGCTCACTGCATGATCACTTCTGAGCGTATGGAAACTGATTTCTAAATATTTACTTTCATATTACATTTTGATCATTGGAAAAGCTATTATTTCGATGATCTCAGAATCTATTGTGTAACATTAAATTAAGCGCACCTGCAAAGTGATTTCCAAATTTAAACTTTACCTATTGTTGCAATCTTTTTAGGAAGATAATGCTGTCAATAACCTTGTGACATTCATGCCATATATAATTTTCAATTGTCTTTGGATAGATATCATAATGTTTTTCCCAATATAGACTGGCGATAAAAATTATAAGCCTTCTCGGAATAAAATTTTATAAGAGCGTGGTAATTTGAATCATAATAAAAAATATTGTTTTCACTTTCAAATACTCTTTAAAGCATCTGAAAATATTGAAACCGCCACTGTGTTAGGGTGCCGAAGCTCATGGCAGATGGCACGAACTGGGTCACATATAAGGACAGACTTTTATGGTCAGTAGAGGCACGAGGCCTCGGAGGACATTTGGATGGCTCGGAGACAGAGCCCGAAGATCCGAAATCACTCGATGATAGAGGGGAAAGCTGGGTTCCCACAACGTCAGCTGAGAAGAAAGAGGTTGAGGCCTGGAAGGCCGAAATGAGAAGATGGCGAATGGGCGAGGCCATCGTCAAGCAGCAGATCGCTGGAACACTACCAGACACTCTATTCACACAGGTCAAGAGAATTAAACAGCACGGGAAATATTCAGGCATCTTGCGAAGCTCTTCGAGCAAAGATCCCGAGTCGTAGCAGTGGAGATACTCCGAAAGATGCAGAACTTACGTTGTCAAGAGCGTGAGGATGTGCACAAGCATTTCGATACTCTATGTGACATGCACGAACAGTTAGCTTCTATGGACCAGGCACCGACGGACGAAAGTTTTACCGCGATCATAATCAGTTCCCTCCCGAGCTCCTACCAGGCACAGATCGGCGCAGTAATGGCCCTCTCGAAGGTCACGGGCACAGTGATCACTTCGGACGTGTTGATGGAAACCGTACTTGATGCATACAACAGCCAAAATTTGGGTGCACGAAAGCCTACGAACGAGAGCAGTGAGGACGCTGCATACACAATGTCTAGAAATTCGAAACAACGAAGGATAAATGGCAATTGTTATACCTGTGGCAAGTATGGCCACATGGCACGAGACTGCCAGGCGAACAAGGAGAAGGACGAGGCAAATAATTCGGAAGGAAAAGGCAAGGAGAAGGCGAACGAGAAGGCTGCAGTCGCGAATGACTCATGCAGCGAGATGAGTGATGCCGAACCTGATGGGGTGTGGTTCGCACACGCAGGAGACACTAGTGAAGATGACGAGCTATCAGACTGGCTGACAGAGGTAGATGAAGAAGAGATCACAAGCAGAACGACCGAGGGCAGCTCCGAACCCGTGACGTGCCAGAACTGTGGGCACCAGAGCCCAGTAGCGATAGGGCAGGGAAGCCCAAGCAAGAGCGACACAGGACACAGGGCAGACGCCCACAAAAGCAAGCCAAGCGTTGATGAAAACCTGGGAAACGACTGCAAATGGAGCGTACACGACGAGCACCTCACCCCCGAAGCCAAATTTCGAGTTCCAGGGACAAACATTTATATAGCAGAAGGTATCCTACCAACAGGACGACGAAAACTCTCATTTGGGACTATAGAAACGAGCAACAACAAAGAACTATGGCTATCTGAAGGAGAAATGAGTCAGGACAAAGTTAGAGGTGAAAACGCGAGGCAAAACGCACCTAAACGACCCATCCGACCCTCAGAGCACCCCCGCGAGGCCATCCCGAGCATCCGTCATCAAAAACGAGAAGAAACAGACCCTAGAAACGTTGTCAGACGAGGTGGAGATAGCCAGGAGACCCACCAGGGCCATTTCGAGGCCAAACAAAGATTTGGAAGCTGTAAAACGAGTCAGAAACGCGCCGGATACTACCTTAGAGACCCCATGAGCATTCTGGGGGAGTCGCCGCTCAGTGGAACGGACTGGAGAGGTAGCAGCACGTCAGTGTTGCTGCACGCACGAGCACGAGACAACGAAAGGCCGCGCATGACCGAATCGGGTAATCACGCCACCACAACAACGCAAACAACACTACGAGTTCTCGAGTCACGCATCACCCGCTTACTGAATCGACCAGAGTATGTTTTATTTTCATATTTCTATCATTTTAATTCCTGCAGTTTATGGGGGAGTGTTGGAATATTAAACTGCCCTTAGTAGTACTTACCTTGGTGCGAAGATTGGTTGCTTACATAAGCAGAAAAGCGGACTACAGTAAAGTAAATTTTCTCCTAGTCTCCTCAGTAGCTTGTTGATACTGAGGAGTAAGTCACACATTTTACTTAGCCTTACACTTACTGACCACCTGTAGAGTAATCATCTGACAGGTACATACTAATATATAAGTAGCTTGTTGATACTGAGGAAGTAATCATCTGACACTGAAAGCCAAGCATGACTACAGCACAGACCAGGTAAGCATAGCAGATGGAGAAAATGTGCTAATGTTGGGCAACAGGTACCATGATGAGCAACACCAGCAAATCATGGGAGACCATGGTCAAATGCTGGATGTTAAACAGTGAGTGGAAGCGAACCTGACTCAAGCTGAATGACCAATGCCACCCGACCAGGCAAAGGACAAAGAAACATATGCGATCACGCAAGCAGAAGAAGATACGTTCACGAGACAAACAGACCCATTTAACCCTAAACATATCAACTTCATCATGAATGCAGTACAAGTCAGAAATGACATCAGCCCAAAGGAAAGAGAGCAGATCAATGCACTCATAAGGGAATACGCAGATGTGTTTGCATGCTCTATCAAGGAAGTGCTACTGATCCCAAGCGCAACAATAGACCTCAATGTACCACCATATGCAATGTTCACCATGTCACCACACCAATGGCCATTATCGCCACTGCAGAAGATCTTCATGCACAAGTGGGTACAACAAATGCTAGATGCAGGCATGATTGAGCAAGCAGAAATAGCAAAAATAAAACACGTTGCACCCACAGTGCTCACACGAAAAGCCCACAATGACAAGACGGGCTTGATGCTAGAAGACCTGCAGTGCGAGTTAAATGAACAGTGCAAAAACGCTGGAATAAGTGTCCTGTTCCCAGATGTGGATGAACCAGTGGATAGCATTCCAGTCAACGTGCACAACACAGATACAACAGTGAAATGGCGAGTTACCCAAAATTTTGGAGAACTCAACAAGGTCATGCAAATCCAGCCATTACAACAAGGTGACATCCAAGCAAAACAACAACGGCTAAGTGGTCATAAATATGTATCCATTTTCGATTTTGCCTCAGGCTTTTATGTGATAGAAGTACCGGATAAGTGGAAGCTGTACCTAACGTTCTTCATGGAAGGACAGGGTTACTTTTGGTATACAAGAATGCCAATGGGACTCACAGGAGCACCAACAACTTTCTCAGCGACTGTCACAGACAAACTGCATGACCTACTAGCAGACAACACCATAGAGTTGTTCATAGATGATGGCAGATGTGGAAGTGACACGTTTGGAGGCATGCTACAAATGCTATGCTGAGTATTCCAATGGTTCAGAGAATGCAAGCTATCAATTTTGCTGCCAAAGTGCAAGCTGTTCATGAAGGAAACCACATTCGCTGGAGCAATGGTAGGACCAAGGGGCGTACAACCAGACTTAGCTAAGTTAACAGTGATTGTTAAATGGAAGCAACCGGATGATGCACTAAATCTGAGCTCATTCCTAGGTCTAACGGGACACTTCCGAGATCTGATCAAGGGCTATGCAAAGATAGAAGGCCCACTATGAAACTTGGTAAAACAAGTGGAAGTACCGCAACCAGTAACAAAAACTACATATAGACGCATGATGACAAACCACAAACTGGCGGACAAGTGGTTAGATGAACACACAAACACTGTAGGGAGAATATCCTCCCTACTAGGATATTTCTTTTATTTCACTGTTTTTACTTACTGATTTGTTTTCTCTTCTTTCTTTTGTTTTTTTTTTACTTCGTGTTTGCACGCATTTGGCTTATGTAAGCCTGCACGACCACTTCGAGAGCATGGTACATACTTAGAAAAACAATAGACGCATTATAGAGACGAAACAGACTGAATTCTGAGCCTGAGGGCTCAGAATGTTATTTCTCCATTCCTGATGTGCTGTACATGTTTTCCTGAGTCTCTCTTGGGTTTTAGGGTGTGTTTTCAGTCTTTTCACACCACTCTTTGACTCCCTACCAGGCAACTCTAGCTCCCTGGGTCAAACTAGGACCCCCCTTCCAACTGGAGTCTATTCTAGACTCCTCCCACACTCCTTTATCATCAATCTTTACAACACATTCATGAAACTCAAAACGGTGTTAACAAATGAACCAGTACTACATGCACCCAGATACGATGGCACACCATTCCTGGTTACAACAGATGGGTGCCAGGAAGGTCTAGGAGCAGTACTAATGCAATGTGTTCAGATGCAGCTGCCAAGCGGCAAAACCACTACCAAAATCATGCCCATAGTGTTCGCATCGAAATGCACGTCATCGTCAGAGCGCAACTATAAGCCATTTTTACTGGAGTTCGCAGCACTGAAGTACGGACTGGACCATTTCTCAGATATCATATGGGGATATCCGGTTGAAGTCGAAACTGACTGTCAAGCACTAAAAGATGTCCTGTCAAATGACAGCATATCAGCAGCGCACGCTAGATGGAGAGATGGAATACTGGCACACAACATTATAGTGGTAAGACACATACCAGGCAAACTCAACATCATAGCAGACGGCCTTAGTAGGCAATGGGATAACACTGAACACTCGGAGGAAGATGGAAGTCAATGGACAGTCGACCCTGAACCAAAGGCAATCTCAGGTCTTGTTAACGATGTGTTCATGCTAAGTAGTGTCGATGAACAACATCAAAAACTACGTAACCGCTTCGCTAATGAACCAATCTTCCTAGAAGTTATCAACACTATCCTCAACATAGACACAGCAACAAACCCGAAGAACTGTAGCAAAGCACGTCACAGAGCATCGCAGTATTTCATTGATGATGGACGACTATGGCATATATATGGAAGTATGAGCGTACAACCAAGAAGTAGGACGGAGTGTATAACGAGAGAAGAAGTGGAACAAAAGGTGAAACAACTACACAACACAGGAGGACATTGGGGAAGGGACACAATCAAAATAGTGCTCGCGGACAAGTTCCACGCCCCCAAGATAGACATTGCGATCATGAATGCAATAACTACCTGCACTAAGTGTAAAAAGTTCGGACCACAGCATGTACACTCACTACTAGAACCGGTCACGCATAGGCACCTGTTCAACTTGTTAGTCGGTGACTACCTCAGCATGCCCATGGGCAAAGGTGGATACCACATGCTCGGACTGTTCCTAGACACCTTCTCGCAACACCTATGGGTCACGAAGTTCAAAATGGCTGGCACTGCCAAAACAACGACCGATAGCCTGTCATTGATATTCAACAACTACATGGCACCAGAAACGTTCATGACAGATGGGGGAAAACACTTTGACAATAACGCAGTCCGAGACTTCTGTGCTAAGTGGTCATGTAAACATCATGTGGTAGCAGTGTACTCACCATGGATCAACAGATTAGTGGAAGGGACCAACTGCCTTCTGCTGCATGTCCTTAAACAGCTCTGTGCGCCAGAACTAGGTGAAGATGACACCAAGGACACGAAGTGGGAAAGTCTGCCACGAAACTGGCTGGAATATTTGGACAAGGCCGTATGCATGCTAAATAACAGGCTCCTACTGGCACTCAAGCACATGCCGAAGGAGTTGCTATTAGGCCTGGTCATTGACACCAAACGAGTCAGACCAGACGACAAGGCCCTGCCAGTTGACCTGATACAGGCAATGACACACATGGCCTATGCAACACAACAACAGCTGGATGGATATGATGCGGCAGTGCGACACACTCAAACGAAAAGCGGTGTTTGATAAAAGGGTTCTAAGGAGGTATCTGGGCGAAGTGACATTCGAACCCAGACAGCTTGTCCAAGTGTATAGAAGTGACACTGACTATACATTCAAAACAGAATGCAAGCTAATACCCAAGTGGTCACAACTGCGATGAGTCACTGAACATATACAAAACTCGTACAAACTTGCCACCCTAGAAGGAATGCTGCTACCGGGCGAGTACAGCGCATGAAGACTATGCATGTTCACACCAAGACCAGGTACAAAGCTACACGAAAATCAAGAAATGTACACACAATGGGTACACGAGCAGCAGCATATAAGGGAGGCAGAACATGAGGACATAGAGGACAAGGAAAGCGGGGAAGCAGATGAAGACGAGGAAGGCGAGAGAAAGGAGGATCGGACGGTGGATCAGGATCGGGAGGAGATGGGGGACAAGCAGCAGCACAACAACAAGGACGTCATGGCATTTTTGAGGGGGCCACATGCAGTAGGGGAGAAGGGGCGAGCTGAGGGATAGAGAGGCTTAGTCAGCAGGACACAGATGGGGAGTCAGAGTCAGAGCACAGGCCACTAGTACACATCACTACAATACACTATGAGGTGGATTCCCTACTTCACTGGTTTGCTGTAAGCTTGAGAACTTTTTCCTTGTGGTTGTTGACTCCTTCCACTGGAAGTGTCGATGCCTGCTGTTGCTGTTGCTTGCCCCATTCCCTCATCTTGGGTCCACTAGGTGTTGTGGTGGTTGAAGCGAGTATATGCGGTATGCTCTCTCTGACTTCCCTGATGTTTTCCCGTTCTCTCTTTGTGGCACACTCCCAGAATTGGGCGACCTTGGAGATGACAAGGCCATGTTGACCCTCTGGTAGATAGGCTTCCTGGAGATTGTGGAAGTGAGGGGGGATGTCGTAGCGTTGCTTGTCGATGAGACCACAGTTGGTGGCTTCCTGTGAGGAGCAGTTGATGTCTTTGATGAGGGTGGCAATTTTTTGGCGGGCTTCTTGCACTTTTGTGTCACCAGCCTGTAGATAGTTAGCCTCAGCAGATGGGAATGAGATATGACCTACATCAGTCTTCATTTTCTGAGCAGAGTAAGTGTCCATGAACAGTTTTGTCTTTTCGTCAGCATCTGTGTGTGGCCATCGAGGCATAGGCTTGAAATGGGTCAAGAGACAGGTTGACGAGGATGCACCAGGAGCTGTTTGTTGGCACAGCCGTCTTCAAGGGCTTGCAGTTCGACACCGTTGAGTAGATTGATGCATCGGATGGCCAAGTCTGAGTCTTCGTATTTGACGAATCCAAAGCCCTGTGGTTTGTTCGCTGGCGTGATGAGATGCTTGAATACCTTCATTGGACTGCATGCCTCGCCACTAGTCAGCATATATGACGAAGGTGTTTATTAGATGTACCCCGAGCAGCGCGTTGAGACATTCGTCGGTTTCTAAGTTGTGGGTGCGACGACGTAGTATGGCTGGTGTAGCATCTGCCGCTGTGCCAGAGCTGATATGGACGGTGGTCCTAAATCTAGTCATGGGGTCCAATCCCTGAAACCAATGCTTGCGCCGACGTTGTCTTGTTTCGTATGTGGGACAAATAGCTGACGGTCGTGACAGAGCGGATTTTCGAACTCATCGATGGTATATTCGGAGGACGCATTCCCATCGTGCTCCTTATGAAGAGCGGGAGGGGAGAAATGGAAGACTGGTGGGACGCAACAGGGACAAACTTGGAGCGAGTTGGGTCGGACCAGACATGTCTGTGTTACGGGAACTCGTTGCAGTACTGAAGAGCGAATACACCTCTCGCGAATGCACCATATATGTACCAATGGAACCTGCTCTTAAGGATTACATCGAGAGGAGCAGACAGCCGGGTAGAAACTGGCCGACTAATAGGCCAACTTGGCCCTGGGGAAGTCATGGAAACGTAAATTCTGTACTTTACGTTCGAAGGTTGGATGCATCGCAACCAACTGAAATACATGTCGCAATCACTCAGAATATCGCACTCCAGAGTTCACTGTGAGCCTTATTATCGATACAACACACGAGTACACGGTAGTCAAGCTCTTGCCGGCACGGTCAGAATGGTCTGGCAACGCATCTGCTCGAACTAGCCTGCACTCCACACCTCTGTTATGGAGGACGGTTCCTAGTTTTGGAATTTCCTTACAACTTCCTGGCAATCCAATCCATATTTTCTCCTGTGACTTGCCACTTGAATACAATGTTGGCGACAACATGCAGTTCTCATGTTCTCGACCCTGTATTGGATAACGTATAGACTACGAATTTCTTTGGAAATTGATGCGGCTGCTCAGAAACTCCTGAAGCGCAATTCCTTACCGCAAGGTAACGCTTTCGGGCGGGCGTCTATCTATGCTCCAGACTCGTGAGTTAGGCATATCTGACTCGTGTCGATCTCTGCATGACATTTTTGGTGCTTGAAGTACTGATCTGTCCGATTCGTTTCTGCAATCAGTCACGTTTGGAACCTTCATTGTGAAGTGGGGTTCAGGCAATCCGTTTATATGAAGGACCTGACTTTGTCCACCCCCGGTTTACATTGCACGCTCCATGCGGGGTACGCACCGTGAACGGGCTGACTGCGATAAGCAGACGAATATAAAGGCTACACTCCAGGTGAATCGATGAACTACCCTTGCGACAAAATGTCTTTTCCATCTGATCTACGGCATTGAACCCGCTGGGCCACCGACGTCGTTGTACATCATCCTACATACTCCTTGTCAACAACAAAGTGGCTCTTCACAGGACAGGACCTGTACGTACGGTGCTGATAACCCAACGTAGAGCAATGCCACTGCCAGGTATAACAATTATACACCACAACGACTGGAATCCACGTCTACGTCACAGGCAAAGGCGAGAGTAGCGTTGGACATGGATTCTACTCGGTCGATCCCCGGCAGGCTGACGCTTGGGCAAGGCAGCACACGCAAGTCTGCGTTGCTCATCGGGAGGATAATAAGACAGAGATTCATGTCGTGACATCAGGGTACGTTTCTTACAGTACAGGCGTTGTAGCCTGTTTCTTGTACTAGGACGGGCGTTCTTGCACACATTGTTCGTTGATGCAAAGCTGAAGTCTCACTCCTGTGCTCTGTAGGAATATACGCGTGAAATGTCTGGGGGATAAGAATCGTAGTCGTTAACATCTTCAATTTCTTGTCCATTCTCCGTCCAAAACCAACGTGCGTCCTGTCAGAAGGTTAGGGACGCCAGGTCGCAGTATCGACAGAGGGGGAGAACCGTCCTCGACTTCCTCACTTTTCACATCTCTCTCCTTTTAATGGGGCGAAGTTGACGACCTAGGCTGATATCGAGCCTCGCTCGCAGAGAGGTGTGGTACATCGATACAAAGTTATGCCACCCGAAAGACAACCAGTGGGTCAATCGTGTGATTATTCCGGTTCGGCACAGGTCAGCGATCCTGTCCAGATGACGTGACCGGATGCGGCTTCTGAAAGGTCGCAATCTAAATGTCTCCAATAGTTGCCGACTACAATGATTGCCGCACTACTCTCGGGGGATTCAAAAGAATGGATAGCGAGGTCCGGCATGGATATTCAACACGCGTGGATTTACTCCAATCAGTGTCCTCGGAGGGCCAAAGTTGGGTACTATCCTGCTGCAAGTTGGAGGCTCCGATCGAGGGCCGTTTCCTGGTCGGATATGTTAAGGGGGGGGGGGAAACGGCGGACTTCATTTGACGAATTCGTCACGGTTAGTTTCATCCGTTTTGAGCATCAATCATGAAAACGAGCTAAGGATACGTGAATAAGATTATGGGCTGAGTATTGCTGCACAAGAAACCGTACTGGGGTGTGTAAATCCATAGGGAGTAATAGCTTGCTTCGCGTGTATTGCCATCTGACGACCTGCTCTAGCATCCACTCCATGGCATCGAGGGCGTGAGGCTGCCGAAGACGTCGATCGATGCACTGCATCCAGCATACGGCAAAAGATTGAAACGATAATTGGGTAAGCCTTTCCAGTGCCTGTGCTGAAACTTGACGAAAGTAAGAGCCTAGGCTTAGTAACGTTCTCGACCACCACTAAGAACTCATTGTCTTTCCTTCGCCACACGTAGAAACGCCCAAGTGGAGACGCCAACAGCACTTTGTTTTTCCATGCCCAGCTTGCTTTGCCGCCCGAACTATGCCGCTCGCAGGAAAGGGAGGGGAGCTAAATAGACGCTTAGAGAGTTGAGAGCAAAATGAAAATCATTATCGAAGAGAGATCTTGCCGAATTTGACACAACTCTTCACGGTCGGCTACCTTTGACACGTTGAAGGTTGTCATCTCGAGGCTTTAGCAGGTCACGTTCAGTGGCAGCAATCGGACTTACACTAACAGCCCGAAGCATGTAACAACGGTTGGAGACAACTACCGATTCCTCTCCAACGTAGGAAAGACAACCTGTGACAGCTGTTTCCTGCTGAACTCGTATTGCATAACTAGTATCATGCCGCATTCTACTAACACGGTTCATCTGCGTCGACCAGTTGCGTCTTCATTTCAACTCTTCTAGTGAGCCAAGGCTGAACACGGAAGGATAGCGAATACGGACCGTCTTCTGCGGGAACGAGCTTGAAAAACATTTCTGGGCATACTTGGGCATGAAACAAGATGATTATGTGGTGCCGATGCATTCGCCAGGGGCAGCATTAGGATTGAAGGGCTGATCGCTGGAGGCACACTGCTTAAAGTCGGAACAGGTGCATCTATGAGCGCTATTCAGAATTTGCACAGAGTCGCCTTGACATACCTGTTCACCGCGATTTATTCCTCTGTTATGCTAAAGTAGTGCGGCAGGTCATGATTGGAGGCCAGGAGTCAACGGCTGAGAATAAATGTGGCGGTTCGACTTATGCTGCAATGGGAACCAGTCATCGGCTTATGGGAAATTGTACTGGAAGACAGGCTGATAAGCGCTGCTGATATCAATCAGTCCACATCGTCGTTGAACATAACCCCTCGCGAGAACAACACTTCACACTAATCCATTGCAGGCCTCATCTACCCGCAACATAGCAAAGAATTTCTCTCTTGGAATTGACATATATGGCTCCCGGGCGTGTCAGGAAATTGCTGGATTCATTGCCATTTACTAGTGCCACTCGTTCCCATCGTTCCCATCGGATTCACAGTGGTGCATCGGGTTCGGTGCTGGCTACCACTGAAGTCACAGCTCCAGGTATTGTTGTCTTCGCTTATTGTCGCCTGCCAATTGGCTCCTAAAATGAAAGCATGGAAGTCGGCAACCTGGCTGGCGATGTATCTGACTCAGTTCCCGTAATAGCTGAAGCTGCAGGTACTGTTGTCCTTGCTTATTATGCTCTGCGAAGTGGTTTCTAAAATGTAAGGGCAGAACCCAGCAGTGTGACTACTGATGTAGCCAGCATGATTCCCATTGTTACTACAGGCGAAGCTGCAGCTCCAGGTACTGTTGCCTTAGTTTTTATATATTTACTAGTTGCTAAGATTCAAATGCAGAATCCAGCAGCTTCAAAGGTGAAGTGACTGGTCTTGGTCATGTTGATACTACCAGAGGTGTGACTGTTGATATTTGGTGGATGTGGATATACCTGATGTTAAGGAATAGAAACTACTCCTTCAGCTGCTGCATTTCGCTTGGACCCTGAAAAGGCTAGAGAGTATATGAAAAGAATTGAGAAATTTCGAGTTCTAGTCATCGGAAGAGCAAATGCAGGCAAAACGACCATCCTCCAAAGGGTCTGCAACACTGTGGATAAACCAGAGATCTTTGACGGAAATGGAAACAAGGTATGGTAATATAGAGTGTCTGATATTCATCTAACAATCTCCAGATTGACAATGCAGTGGTCGAAGGCACTTTAGGGGTAAGATTCTGTCTCGGTTGTGGGAGATCTAGTTAGACCTGAGAACTTTCAGCGTGGGCACCATAATATTGAGGATGAATTAGTGTTTCGGAGCAACTCAGGCTATGTATTCCATGACTCATCTGGGTTTGAAGCAGGATCTGCACAGCAGTTTGATAAAATGAAGAAATTTGTGGTTGACCATGCAGCTTTAAGGACACTGCAGAAGCGTATTCATGCAATTTGGTAAGAACTACCCTTAGAGTGGTTACTGGCTCAACCAACCATTGAATATAGGTATTGTATCCCAATGACTGACTACCACAGGACAGTCACTGCTGCTGAGCAGAAGTTCTTTAATGAGTGTGACACAGGGCATGGTATGTTCACTTCATGAATCATAGCTGCCACTTAACCTAGTTACTGGTGTCTCTTTAGTCCCTGTAGTAGTGCTACTGACAAAGGTGGATTTTTTACATCTTGTTGCCATGGAAGAACTTCTGGATGAAGAATTGGAGATGGAAGCAGCAAAGAGCAGGGCAGCAGAAAGGGAATCTCAGTTGTTGGGAAAGTGGCAGGCACACATCAAACACATGCTAGACCAGTGCAAATTCCCACCTAAAATATACCTCCCACTGAGAAGTGAGTATTTGATTTGCAAGAGGTGGCTGGGCTTGATGCAAGAGTCCCTGGCAGGAATGCATGAAGAGAGGGCAGATTGCACTGCTTTGATACAGTGTACAGCAAATGCTTTGAATGAGGAAGGCTTACAGAGGTTACTCATATCAACCCAGCAGTCAAGCATTGCACTGTGCATTGAATATGCAGTGTACAGGTAAGGAAGTAATATTGTATTAGCACAAATGCTAATGTTCTAAAGGGCAATGGGAGGAATGATGAGGAAGGCATGGAAAGGAGCAGAAAATCTAGACATGAAAGAGTTTGAGTCTGATATGCTTAGTTGGTTTCCTGAGCATCAGGTGAGTAATGTGACTGTGGTGGCATGTAAGGCACTGAATGCAATGCATGACCTCACATGCACTGGACCTGTCACTGACATGGCAGTTTGTAAGTGATATCTGGGCATGTTACCAATATTGTCTGCTGATTGACAATGCATGTGCATTGCACTGTGCCACCTGACAGCTTGTGTGTAACCTTATGGCCGGGTGATCCAAAAGTCTTCTGACCTCACTTTCATTCCACCTACTGGTGGCATAACAGGATGTGGGTAATTTGATGGGGGTACCTGGCATGCTGATTTCATACACTGTGTACCACATGGCAGATGGTTAGTGATCTGAGGGCAGATTGATCTGGATGTCTGTTAACTGCCACCACATCCAATATACAAACTTGTGACTGCACAGTTTGTGGGTGACTGCATTACAAATTTAGTTGGATGGCCACTAACAGATCAAATTGATGCTTCCTTGGCCTACCAGGCTGTGAGGGGTTTGATAGCAGAATGATCTGGATTCCAGCTGACTGGCCTCACCCTCACTCACACTGTAATTGTCTATGACATGACAGGATGTGAGTGATTGCATGGCAGGTTTAGCTGGATGTCTGCTGACTGGTCTCACTTGCACTGTGTTTGTTTGTGGCATGACAGGTTGTGAGTGACTGCATGGCAGGTTTAGCTGGGTGTTTGCTGGCTGGACTCACTTGCACTGTGTTTGTTTGTGGCATGACAGTTTGTGAGTGATTTCATGGCAGGTTTAGCTGGATGTCTGCTGACTGGTCTCACTTGCACTGTGTCTGTTTGTGGCATGACAGGATGTGAGTGATTTCATGGCAGGTTTAGCTGGATGTCTGCTGACTGGTCTCACTTGCACTGTGTTTGTTTGTGGCATGACAGCCTGTGAGTGATTTCATGGCAGGTTTAGCTGGATGTCTGCTGACTGGTCTCACTTGCACTGTGTTTGTTTGTGGCATGACAGCCTGTGAGTGATTTCATGGCAGGTTTAGCTGGATGTCTGCTGACTGGTCTCACTTGCACTGTGTTTGTTTGTGGCATGACAGCCTGTGAGTGATTTCATGGCAGGTTTAGCTGGGTGTCTGCTGACTGGTCTCACTTGCACTGTGTTTGTTTGTGGCATGACAGTTTGTGAGTGATTTCATGGCAGGTTTAGCTGGATGTCTGCTGACTAGTCTCACTTGCACTGTGTTTGTTTGTGGCATGACAGCCTGTGAGTGATTTCATGGCAGGTTTAGCTGGATGTCTGCTGACTGGTCTCACTTGCACTGTCTGTGTTTGTTTGTGGCATGACAGGGTGTGAGTGATTTCATGGCAGGTTTAGCTGGATGTTTGCTGAGTGGTCTCACTTGCACTGTGTTTGTTTGTGGCATGACAGCCTGTGAGTGATTTCATGGCAGGTTTAGCTGGATGTCTGCTGACTGGTCTCACTTGCACTGTGTTTGTTTGTGGCATGACAGTTTGTGAGTGATTTCATGGCAGGTTTAGCTGGATGTCTGCTGACTGGTCTCACTTGCACTGTGTTTGTTTGTGGCATGACAGCCTGTGAGTGATTTCATGGCAGGTTTAGCTGGATGTCTTCTGACTGGTCTCACTTGCACTGTGTTTGTTTGTGGCATGACAGGTTGTGAGTGATTTCATGGCAGGTTTAGCTGGATGTCTGCTGACTGGTCTCACTTGCACTGTGTTTGTTTGTGGCATGACAGTTTGTGAGTGATTTCATGGCAGGTTTAGCTGGATGTCTGCTGACTGGTCTCACTTGCACTGTGTTTGTTTGTGGCATGACAGCCTGTGAGTGATTTCATGGCAGGTTTAGCTGGATGTCTGCTGACTGGTCTCACTTGCACTGTGTTTGTTTGTGGCATGACAGTGTGTGAGTGATTTCATGGCAGGTTTAGCTGGATGTCTGTTGACTGGTCTCACTTGCACTGTGTTTGTTTGTGGCACAACAGCGTGTGAGTGATTTCATGGCAGGTTTAGCTGGATGTCTGCTGACTGGTCTCACTTGCACTGTGTTTGTTTGTGGAATGTCAGTTTGTGAGTGATTTCATGGCAGTTTTAGCTGGATGTCTGCTGACTGGTCTCACTTGCACTGTGTTTGTTTGTGGCATGACAGTTTGTGAGTGATTTCATGGCAGGTTTAGCTGGATGTCTGCTGACTGGTCTCACTTGCACTGTGTTTGTTTGCGGCATGACAGGGTGTGAGTGATTTCATGGCAGGTTTAGCTGGATGTCTGCTAAGTGGTCTCACTTGCACTGTGTTTGTTTGTGGCATGACAGCCTGTGAGTGATTTCATGGCAGGTTTAGCTGGATGTCTGCTGACTGGTCTCACTTGCACTGTGTTTGTTTGTGGCATGACAGCCTGTGAGTGATTTCATGGCAGGTTTAGCTGGATGTCTGCTGACTGGTCTCACTTGCACTGTGTTTGTTTGTGGCATGACAGCCTGTGAGTGATTTCATGGCAGGTTTAGCTGGATGTCTGCTGACTGGTCTCACTTGCACTGTGTTTGTTTGTGGCATGACAGGTTGTGAGTGATTTCATGGCAGGTTTAGCTGGATGTCTGCTGACTGGTCTCACTTACACTGCATTTGTTTGCTTGTGGCATGATAGGATGTGAGTGATCTCAAATGATAGAATCCTCTATGTTTCAACTGTCTCATGGTATTATCATAGCTTGTAAGTAACTTCAGGTTACATATCTTATTATTTGCTGAAATACTATCCTCTTGGTGTTCTTGATTACAATGTCAGGATGTTAGTTCTGCTCCTCCTGGCTGTACTGATAATTGATGTGTGTGATGGTGCTGACTTCTTTGGTGCTTGAATCAACAGTTAGTAAGTCTCATTATGCCATTTGTTTATCCACTTTATGAAGAGCTACATATAATCATAGAACAACATTGCAATTGCTAAATCCTATGTGCCCTCCCAAGTTGTTCCCATTGCAGAATTAGCTGAGCATGGCATTGGTTAGTGGTAGTTATATTTTACTCACACAGTACTGATGGCATTAGAATTCTTGCTCATTATTGAGTATTGTTACTTTTTACTTGAACAATCATCTGTGGATGCAGATGTTATCCAACATGCTGTGAAGGAATACAAGAGTTCTGGCATTGCACCAGTCATCAACCAAGCTATTGCAACATCTATCCAACAGCATAGACAAAATTTGGCAAATTTGTGTCAAGCTTTTGTGACAATCATTTTAGACAATCTTATGTGTGAGTGTATGTATCCAGTGTTTGCTGAGCCATGATGTATATACTCTTTCAGCTGCTAAATTGTTTGTGTAGAAGTCTGATACATAGAAAGACTTTAACTACCATCCCATGTGGTGACCTTAGCAGAGACTACCATTTCAGCATACCCTGATGTAAGCTAAGTTACTATTGAAATGGTTCTCATTAAGTTGCCATGACTGTTCACATAATTAAGTCATGGTCATCAGTGTGGCAACAATGGTCACAGCAATGTCACATCTCACCTGCAGCATAACAACTCTACAACTGCAATGTCATGATGAAAGTTATAGTATGATGCCATAAGCATGGTGGTATCCTTACATAACCACTATATCCATTTATGGATAAGATGTAAGCAAATGAAAATTTATTACCCAAAATTTAGTGAAGTTGGTTTTGTTGTTCAAAGAAAGTACTGGGTTTATCAGTAGTGAGTCACTTCAGTCACCCCTCTAAGGGGACCTATTAGGTTGACATATTCTTATAGATGTTCATACCTAAGAGGTGTCAACTGCCTGGGTATTCCCAGTTGCTCTGGGAGATTCTCCAGTGCCCAGGTAGTGCTGGAGAAATGCATTTCTCCACATCAGAAAAACACTAAGTTTGGTACAGAGGCACAGACCCACAGATGGTACAGATTTTCCATGGAGCATGTACAGACCTACAGATCCCACAGACCCACAGACCCATAGATGTAATCATTAATTTGCCCATATCTCACCCAAAAAAGGAGATATTGCTGAGGTAATCATAGGCTACAACTTTCATTATGATGTCATGACTGTACAATGACTCTGAGTTTGCACTGATCAGTGTTCTAGCAATTTCAATCAGAGTTTGAAGTTTGTAATCATTCATTCACCTGTATCTCATCCAAGAATGGTCATATTGACAATATAATCATACTGACATGATCATGACATCACATACTATAACTTTTGTTATGACATCATAACTGCACAGCCACTTTTATTTTTTGATGCACTGGGTCTCCAGCAGAACTTTGTGAATATCTTGCCCAGAAAAGGAGATATTGCTAAGGTAAGTATATTCCCCACCTGTGAATCCCACATATATACACTAATTAGCTTTGGTAATAATTGATGATGACACTGCTAACATGCAGGGGATAAGCCTATATACACACTCCTTCAATATCTCTTCAGTATTGTGAGACTTCTCATCTGAGTTTTAAGTGTATATTAGCAAATATATTACTATATTTGGGTGACTGTGCCACTGACATGCTGCCACCATGTGTCACCAGTGTGGCCACCACCTGTCACAGCAAGCATGCTCTCGTGCTCATCATTGCTGATGGCGAGCATGCATATCTTGAGAATGGCTGGGCAGATTTTGCTCAGGCTTTTTTCTATGTACTCCAACACTGCTGTAGAGTGCAACTACCACAGTAAAAATATTATATAATTAATGAAGGTTTAATTTTAACCAGGTGGAGCACCGACATCACCTGTCACAGTGAGCATGCCCCCATGCTCATTGTCACCCAAAGCAAGCACACATATCTCAATAATGGCTGAGTAATTTGCACTTGGGCTTTTTTCTATGTACTCTGTTGCCAATGTAGAGTACACTTACCATGTGACTAAGCCACTGATGCCATGCATCACAGTCCCCACATCACCTGTCACAGTGAGCACACCCCTGTGCTCAGCATCACTGACAGCGAGTATGCAAATGTCTGGGGTTTTTTCTACATAACAAGACATAGAAACTGAAGTTGTATTTCTATCAACATGGTAACAAAGTTATGTCTTCAGTCTGTGGATCAAAGCTAGCTTCCAGGATATCTTGGAGGGCATGAGACACCTCCTCTACTTCACACTCTACTTCTTCTTCTTCCTCTAAGTCCTGGTGAGTGTCCCCATGTGGGGGGGATTGAGATGGAGGGGGCCATATAGGTGCTAAAAGACAGGAAGGTATAACGATGTTGAGCTCACCATTGCTCTCACCTGGACCCTTCAAAGCACTTTCACCAGGGTATAGGATGCCAGAGAATCCCAGAAGAGCTGCAATGTCATGCAAACATTTCAAATGGGAATGATTGAATGTGAATGGAGCATGCAACATTGAGAAACTTGGTGGGCAAGGGCAGGATGGATGTTGTTGATCTTTTCCTCACATGTATGCAAGAAGTGTTCTTCATCATGCATATAGGTAATGACTCGACAAATTTCGATGTTGAGGTGTTCAATCTCCTCCTCAGCTTGGCACATTTTGAAATAAGTGTCCAGAGTGAATCGTGCAGTTGGGTGTGCCCAAGGACATTGGGAGATGTCTTCACACATATACTGGAGCAGGTCAAAGTCAGCTAGAAAGGCATATTCAACAACCTGTTCCCATTGCAGTGTCTGGCAGGGAGGTCACATGGCCAGTGCACACTTGTTGTAATGATCGAGTGCAACCTTGATTGCTGCAGAATGAGTTTGGAGTGCCTTAGCAATATGCTTCCATAGTTTGTAACCTGTAAAGTAGGTGTCAGTTGAGATCCAAATAAGTTATTAACATACCTGTGCCTGCCTTGTTCATTTTTGTCAGTTCAAAGAGCTGTGCTACTACAAGACTTTCAAGATTGTCCAGTGCATGGCAATACTCCTGATTTGCCACAAGATGTCCTGCATTTTGCCATTCCTTGTCCTCTGGAACCCAACATAATGAAATATCCAGCTTATGCTCCAGCTCTTGCACAAGGAGCAAATCTTTATTGTAATTCTCTTGTGCATGTCAGTGCAAGGTCTCGTTCCACTGAGTAACCCTTGTGTCACCACTGTAAGTTGTAGTGTTTGATGGCTTGAACATGTTCCATGTATCTAGGATCTCACAAAGTTGTTGGCTATGTTGTCTTCAGTTATCTGCATCAGAAACGACACAATAATCCTTACCTGCTCACTTCAAGTTTCCCCAGCCTCTGCCAGTACTCCATTTGTAACATTTCCTCCATTGGCTCATGGCTAAGGCCTTCGAGGTGTTTTTTCTCTTCCTCCAGCCATCTATGGAAGATGGTATCATCGTCAATGGACAAATCATGCTTGAGATTTGGAAGTATACTCTTGCTGTCATGAATAATCATCAATGCCTGTTTATAGTTGTTGAAAAGGAATTTTGCTGAGGAATGTTAATGTATGATGGCAGTGGTAGTGAGGATAATCACAACATACTAAGATTTGCATATATCTCAAAGCTATCATTATGCTTGAAATAAGCATTGATTGCTTGCTGTCAGTGAAAGGTGGTTGCATATTGAACAGTAGAGGTGAGTGCATTGGACTTGGAGAATGTATGCTTGCAGGTCTCTAAGTCCTCCAGGCCAAGACCTTCCACATACAATGTAAGATGCAAGAGCTGGCACAAGTGGTGGTGCATGTGGCCATGGAAGGCACCAACCAAGCAGGTGTGATTTAAGTCTCATGCTTGGGGTCCGAGAGTACTTGTTGTGAGGGTGGATTGAAACTGACATCCAATATCGTATCCACTGCCAAGGCCATCACCAAAGGCAGCCATGAGCTTCAACACCACCACCAGTGGATATTTTGCACTTCAATATCAAACTTAGTGATTGATGTCAATGTAACATAATAGAAACTTACCATTCGCCACTCTGGACCATGTCTGCCATCAATAGACATGTTCCATGATGGCACACCACCATAAAGATGCCAGTCTCATCATAAATGCCCCATGCCTTTTTGGTTTTTGCATCATCCATATTCTTCCAGCATCCAGCACAGGGATTGGACTCCAAGTCCTGTGTAGAGTTGTTATTGCAATATAGATAAAACTAAATAAACTTACTTCATTGGAGAAGAGATCCATACTCCCAGCAACAGCAAACTTATTGACATATTCACAGGATAAGTAACAACTACTTGTAAGTATTTGACTGGTAGGTAGGTCATGAGATAGTGGAGGGTGGCCATCTTCAATTTCATCCAGAAGGCACTGAAGGACATGTTTGAGTGAATCATTCCCATCCATTGCATAAAGTAACTTGAACTTAAGCTCAGGCTCATTGGTTAGCTTGTAAGTGCAAGCTGCACATGCGTGTTTCAAATGCCAGTCTTCCAAATCCCATTGTAGCACTTGGGACACAATGGAGTCCATGTGGGCATGGACTTGAAGATACAGGTCAAATGCAATGGAAACTTGACGAGATAAATAGTGCTGAAAAATAACCTTTCGAGAGTGGGCTTCAATACAAACAAGATAAGGATAGATATTCCACTTACTCCCTGCAAGTCACAAAGAGTTTTGATGGAGGCTTGGATGGAGAAATGCGGACTACGAAGCTGTGTGATATGAAAGAGCTCTAATGCTCCAAAAGTTACTGCAGCTGTGGGATGAATGGGGGAGCAGGGAACAACACCCTGATGCATTAGAGCTGAGGTGATAAAGAGGTCAGTTGCCTGCATGCCAAGGGTCACTTTCTCAGCACCTACCAGATCACAATGAGCCGACTCCATAGTATGTAATCCAGCAGACTTACAGTAAACATCAATAACATGCAGCATCCATGGCATAGAAGTGCCACTGTCATCTGCAGATTTAGGGAAGTACTCTTTACCTCCCTCCTTCACCCATATGTAACTCCAGTCTAAGTAGGCTTGGGTGAGCATGGGCAATTGTTGGTTGAAAACCTCATTTCAATGAAGGATGCGATCACAGCACATATGGTAATCCTTCCTCCATGGGCCCTTATGACTATAACTGCAGGAGAACAGGTAAGTATCCTTTGATGTGATCTCGATACTATTCTCTTACTCTTTGACAAGTTCACCCAACAGCTCCTGAGCGAGATCTGTTAGCTCTCCCCCAGCATTACTTACCTCAAGCTGTTCAGTGCTGTTCAAAACATCCTCGACAGTCATGTTTCCCATGTCTTCCCACTCGCAGTCCATGCCTACATATATCCCTTTCTTCATGCAACACCTCCAGGGCTTGTCGCTCTTCAGGCATCATTCCTTCCAACTTGTAAGTAGCTTGGTATAATAAACTGAACATACAAATTACTCACTTTCAAGCTTTTCCTGCTGACACCTGCTTGCAGCAGCAGCCAACTCCACAAGGGCTTTATGCTGATAAATGGTATGTTTTGGTCTCCCCTGCAGTCCATTGTTTCACCCAGATTTAATTTCTCATACAGAGCGCAGCAAGAGGTTTGTTCTGTTGTGCTTCACCATGCTGGGTTTCATGGCTATGATATCCACAGGTATGTTTATTGCACCTGATGCTTGCCACCTCTACTTCACTCATTCAACAATATTCTAGTTGTGCAACATCCACATGATCATGCTGTCAAGGTTAGCATGTCACTAGCTCCAAGCCTTTTATCTTTCAGACTGCCTGTGATGAGTTCATCATCCCTGAGCCAGGGTGCACCATCCCACCCTCTTCATGAGCTTCTTGCTGAAATGAACATCAGCAGTAAGACCCTTTTTTGATTAACAGGCATGTACACTGATCACACCTCACAGATGTGACTTCGAACAACATCACCTGGACCTGCAGAATCACCAAAGAATCAGTGATGATCTCTTGCATTCCCCCTGCTGGTGAAACAGCAGCCAGTGAGCCAGCTCTTGGCATTCAGTCATCACCTCCTGTCACCCAAGCCCCACCTGAGCATGCAGCTGGCATCGCTACTGCTTCTCAACAGAAACTGAAGCCAGCAGTAAAATCCCCAACCAAACCAACTTCAATGTCTATTCCTCCAATCCCACATCCTTCTTGCATCTTACTGCCAAAGTCCAACACTGCTGTCCAAGGTTACTATGTGATAATGGTAGGACAGGAGGTAGGCATATTCTACACTTGGTAGGTACTTCTTCCAGGTGCACCTTTTTTTTATTGACTCTGCATCTAGGCCAGATGTCGCTGTGCAAATGAATAATATTAGTGGGAATACTCACAAACAATGCAAGTCTTTTTCAGAGGCATTGAAGCTGTACATGTGGATGTATAACAAGGGCTGTGTGTGAGCTGTCCCTGTACTGGGAGGTCCATTTTGGTCTGAGGCTGAACAATCAGATAGTTCCTCTTCTCATCACTCATCTTCCACTAGTAGCACTGAAATGTGGTCTCACTTTGGCAAACTCCCTGCTGAGGCCCTCACTGACTTACTGTAGTCCAATATCTGTTCTTATATGACAGTGCCAAAAGAATGTTTTTTCTGTGAACCCTCTCAACCGTGACCAAAAACTCTGGTGTGAAAGACTTGTTAAGTATATGCTGCCAGTTATGTACACCAAACACCAAACTTCCTATGACTTCTCCAAAAAGTACCAAGTATTAGAAACTATAATCTAGCTTCACAGATGATAATATAGTGGTGAATCCTGGGAGAAATAAATAAGATGGCTGGTCTGATTGTATGAACATGCAGTTTCATCATATATGGCAGTGCAGAAGTCATGGCTTCAGTGATGACTGGTCTCAATGATTGTGTGCACTAATAGTGGCCCCTGTTAGTTCTGCAAGCCAGTCCACAAAGCCAGTTCACATCATAAAAATATGCCTTTACACTTAAACAAGTAGTAGTCAGATGAATCCAGTTACTAGTCTTGTTCCTACTAGAGTCTTGCAATCAAGTATGGATTACTAGAGCTCAAATAATATAAGACCAATGCCAAATGCATACAGAACTAGATGAAACCCTTGGCTGACAAGGCATGTGTACCTTTTGGTGTGTCTTTCAATGGAATCTTCAACTTGCCCTTATGCCAGTATTTCCCTGGAGAGCCCTCATACAAGTCTCACCCTCGCCTTACACCACCATAATGCCTGTACAAGCCTGTCAGTTGTGTACACTATTACAGCAGTTATATCACAATGCCATGCAGTGAAGTGAGTGCCAATGAGGCTCTGAGACATTTGCATTCAGACTAATATTCCATATCCCTTATGCTACCTCATTCCCCCTCGATCTGCTTTGCACTGTCTGATGCCAACTGTTGTCTCCAAGCATAGTGAGGTATTTGCATATCCTTCTCACTGAGCTATTTTGTAGTGTAGTCAGCTTAGCCAAATCTAATGCAAACATATGCACAGTAGAATGGTGAATACATAGTTGTCCAAAAGGTTGTGGACTTGTTAACAGTGCCCTGCTATAGTGGGAATGCATAACATGTGAACAGCAAAGTTTTTCGACATGAAATCTTTGTTCATATCAAACCATGTAGTAAGAGCATGCATACAACAATGTAGTAGTGCCTACACATCTTCACTGTCCTCTTCATTGGAAGTAGCAATGATCTCCATGCTCTTTGGTAAGACGTGTTTGTGTGAGGAGTGGGCCTTCTTCCACACTGGTACATTTTCCTTGCCACAGGTGGGGGCTTTGCACTTCTGGGACATTCCTGCATCTGACTGTTTCTTTCGAGGCTTTTGCACTGTTTCACCAGCCACACAACAAGTATTGAGCTTGGTAATGAAATGTTCGAGTTCATTCTTGGATAATTTCTTCCAGAAGCAGCAACCACTGTGCAGGGCATTGCGAAGCTTTCAGGCTTCAGCAACAGTGCCAATTGCCAACAGGTTTGTGAATTTCACACCCTCAGGCCATCCCACCAAGCAGACCCCATATGTCTCGACAATGGCAGTCTCGTAGTTGTGATAGTTCATGACAATATGTTTTTTGTTCATAATCCTCTCTATTACGGGGACATTAGTCATGAAGTAGCTTTTTCATTCTTTAACATACTGAGGCCAGATGAGACAGCTTTGGTGATTTGCTTGTGGAGGTTTCCAAGAGAATCACACTTGAGGAGATCTGGTATCGAGAGTCAGCACGACAGGTTAAGGAAAGATAAGAGACCTACTTTGATTCTGGGTGCAGGCCCATTGCTCATATTGACAAGCAACATCTGCAATCTGGTGCCCAAAAATGTCTTCCCAAAACTCCATGGAGTTGTCCATTGTGGTCCATGTCAATTGAATGGAGTTGTTAATGTGGCTTCATGTGACTAGTAATGTAGCATAGATGCCAGTATGATTGTGGAGGCCATGGAGCTAGTGGCAATGGTAGTTAGGCAATTGTAGTACATGCATTGATGTCTGCTTACCTCTTTGGTGATTTTGTCAGTGGTCATCAGTACATCTTGGGCAGCCACAACATTGTTTGCTTGCATGCCATGTATCTTCATGTCATGATGTTCATTGAGTGCACTAATATAATGGTCCATTTCTTCTTGTGTGAGGTTCTGCAGTTTCTTGTCTTCTTTTACCATTTGCTGGATCTCTTTCAATGAATACTTCGATCCAGATGGATGGTCTACATGAGCATTGAGTAGAGTTGAGTGACTAGATGGGAAAGGGCATACCTGCATTGACCTCTAAAGCTTTTGCATGGAGCAGAGCATTATGCCACTGCACCTTTTGAGAGCTATGGTAATGAGTCTCACTGCCTACTATGCCCTTCAAATACTCCACCATCACATTGTGCCTCAAAGTGATTTCCTCCATCCTCAAGGCTTGTTGAGCAAGATACTCTTGCATAGCCTTATCCAGGAGGGTTTTCTTTGTGACCCTCTGTTCATGGGTGATTGCCCAGGATTCTTTCTGAGCCTCCAAGATCTGTCTGGGAGGGCATGGTTGAATAATATGTGCATCCGGGTTACATGTAGCCCAAGTGGAGACGTCACGTATCCCTTCAGTGATCAGCACCTCAGAATGGTTTGTATCTTTGACATTCTCCTTAAGAGCTTGATCAGTGCCAGGTAAATATGAGACAAAGGAATCTCGCACTGTGACAGAGCCCATAGTGCTGCTTCCACTTCCATTACTTCCAGATGAAGGTCCAATGTTGCCACTAGCTGGCTGCAGGCTTGAGAGAATGGGAGGTGCACCTGACAATGGTTGGCTATCAGATGCAACACAACCACATTCACTGGCACCAGGCAGGATAAATGGAGGTGCCCAGTTCATAGAGGACTGAAAACAAGAGTCCCAAGAGTTATTCGAGTTGGCATCAAGAAAATCATGTATGGTATTGTCTGGGTTGAGCTGGCCAACAAGAGAAGGGGGAACCACAGGGCAAAGTGGAGTGACCATTCCAGGAGTGTGGAATGGCAGCATAACTGACATGCTGGAGCTTGCATCACTAACATTGGCATTTGGTTGCAACACATTACCTAGCAGAGGAATAGATGAGTTAGTTCAAGCTGGAACACAATATTCAAATCCTGTCTGAGGAGATGAAGGAAAGTGAAAAGAAGAAAGAAGAATTCTTACCACATTCCATAGTGGCCGATAGACCAGAGAAATTGTACTCCCCTTCCAAAGCCCATGGATGTGAGGGTATGGGCAAAGTGCCTGACATTGGCTGTGGTAAATCGAGGGAAGGGGGCAGCTGGGCCATGTGGTCACAATGCGAAAATGTGAAGCTTGTTGATTGTCTTGTTTTTTGGACTTGACATGATGCACATGCATATATTGCCCATATATTTGACAGGTATGATCACTGTCATTCAGAAATAACCAGTCACATTGTAAAGATGAGAGAGAAGAGACCCTAGGGTTTAGTAGAGGTCTCCTAGTAGAGAGAGGGAGGTGAATTCGTCCCAGGAGGCTGGAGTTGCCTGGTACAGAGTCAGGGAGTAGAGAGAAAACTGAAAAATGCGCCCTGAAATCCAAATAAAAGCTGAGATAATGTCTGAGGACTGTCTGGGGATGGAGAACTATTATTCCGAGTCTTCTGCATCTTAATTCTGGCTTTTTCATCTGAGGTAGCACACCTGTTATTATTCTAAGTATGTACAGTACACTTCTAACTGCTCGCATGGGCTTACATAAGCCACAATGTGTGCAAAGACTAAGTATAAGTGAAACAAAAGTATAGTAGAAAGAAAACATAAGCAAAAACAACAAAATAAAAGAAATATCCTACTAGGGACATAAATCTTGAAGTCTCATCTATGTGGAATGAAAGGAGGTACCTGGGCTTCATATCTAATGTGGGTGAGGAAAGTATGGGGATACTGCTGCTACTCATAGTCACCCCCCAGAAACAATGGAGGGATGGGAGGGGGTCAACATAAAAAGCCTTGGCAAACACATAGGATGTGATGTGTTCCAATCGCAAGAAACTGCTATCTGCTTTAAGTATGTGAGTTCATGAATGTTGAGCACATGTACCAGAAACTTAGTCTCTTGAATTTGGGCCCAGTGAGAAAGAGAGAATGTCATAATTGGGTCTCCATGCTGTGGTGGCTTTTGGTTGAGTCAGGCTGGGACTGTGAGCAGGGTGACCATCTCCTCCTGTGGCAAGAATGAGTACATATATCATACCACAGTGGTGGGCCCATGAGCAGTACGATGACCATCTATTTCAGACAGTGAGAATCAATGTACCATACCACAGCGAGTCCATGTAAATAATGAAAACATGCAAAAAAGACTTACTCTCATCAGAATAGGCTGCCAGCTCAACTGGTGATGAGTTGCCTGATTTCCTTGTGCCATTCACCTGATACTGTGAATTCGAGTAGTATGACCAGAGATCATGGCAGAAGAAAATTCCGACTCACCTGTTGAGCAGCACACCAGTGCAGGATAGAGAAGAAATGCCAATAGCTTGTTGCAGTATGGTGACCTGCCAACAACCTCTGAGTTGCTGCTTCATGCAGATGCTTCAGTCATGTTATGTACAACTCCATTTGGAAAATACATCTTGATTGTAAGTCTTTGAATCAAAAAATTATAGTAACGAAGCCACATACCATCCTATAGAATATGCACCATCTGGGCTGGGGAGAGGATCTGCATGCCCTGAATATGAAAGTGCAATATGATAGATGTGATGGCAATGGATATTAGCATGGACCTCTCGACTGGAGTCTTGATGCACCAAATTGCTGCAAAACTCTACTCCATGTTTGCTGTGACAAGTGATGTCAGTACCCCAGCAAAGTGACAAGCTGAGGTAATACAAGTTGGCAGTTGGATTATTGTGATGCCAATAACTATGAACATTGGTGGCACTATGCTAATAGTTGTAGCCTATACTTGGTATCTGAGTGTGTAGAAAAAACCAGAGCACAGGTGACTCTGTCATTGTTGAGATATGCATGTTCGCCATTGGTAACAATGAGTGTGGGGCACATGACCACTATGAACAGGCACTCCAGCATGTGACACCTGGTATTAAGATTGTTGGTATTCACTACATATTTCCAAAGCTTATGTAATGTTCCCAACCATTCTCACGATATGCATGCTCACCCACAGATGATGTTGGCACTTGGTTACTAGGCAATTTGCACTCAACATCAGGGTTGGAGTACATAGAACCCAGGATAGAGATTTGAATGTTTGTGGTTGGTGACCAGGAGGATGGGGTGTGCTTGTTGTGGCAGATGACATTGAGATGGCAGTGTGTGGCACCAGTAGCTTAGTCATTTGGTAAGTGTAATACTCTACACAATTGGGGTCAGAGTACATAGAAAAAAGCCTGAGTGCAAATTACTCAGCTGTTATTGAGATATGGGTGCTCGCTATGGGTGACAATGAGCACAGGGGTGTGCTCACTGTGACAGGTGACATGGGGACTGTGATGTGTGGCATCAGTGGCTTAGTCACATGGTAAGTGTACTCTACATTGGTGTCAGAGTACATAGAAAAAAGCCCAAGTGCAAATTACTCAGCCATTATTGAGATATGTGTGCTCGCTTTGGGTGACAACAAGCGTGGGAGCATGCTTGCTGTGACAGGTGATGTCGGCACTCTGCCTGATTAAAATTAAACCTTCATTAATTATATAATATTTTTACTGTGGTAGTTGCACTCTACAGCAGTGGCGGAGTACATAGAAAAAAGCCTGAGCAAAATCCACCCAGCCATTCTTGAGATATGCCACCATTCCCTGTCCTCCTAATGCATCATTTATGATAACTGTAGTGTACCTGTGATGCAAGAAGTACTAACTCCCTCACTGCACCACTGCAGAGTAAAGTAATGCATCACTTTCCCTGATGGGATCTATCCCCCTTAGGCTGTGTGCTGCCCAATCCCCATGTTTAATTTACTCCCCTGCTTGGGCTCCACATTTTTGATAATTACACAAGCATGTAAATAGTGTTGCCACTACTCCCAAAACATAACTGCATTTGGTATATGCCTGATATCCAAGGTTCCCACGGAATGCCAACTGTGTCCCCAGGCTTCCCTCAGTTACTGGGTGCTATCCCTTCCACATAGACATTATATATAATACCCTATGAGTTTTATAACAATACTAGACCATAATTGAGTGATTTTTTGACCTCCCTGAAGCCTATGAATAGCTAGAAAGAGTGATAGGGTACAAACACAAAATGCAAACGCTTTTTTGATATTTTGGACATATCTATCTGGAAATTGTGTCCCCATGATGGGTACATGTGTTGTTACAACATATAAAAAGCTAATGGCCTGGGATGCAGTACTTGAGGTGCAATTGCATGATCTCCTCCTGCCTGCACTGGAAAAATTTTCCTGCACCATTTGGTGCTGTAAATGTATTGTAACATGGTATGTTAATTATATTGAGTGTATTGAAGTATACCTAGACCACCCTTCAAGTGTCTGAGAGGCTCTGCATGGCTGCAAAGGGATTTAGGGGCTGAGGCCAAAAAAGTGTTCGCATTTTTGAGGTATTTGACAAGGGCACTTGTAACATACATCCCCCTCAAGGGCAGATATGTACCTATAACATATCAGAAATCCATGGCATAGGGATGAGTCTATGGAGTGGTGTATGATGTTCTTCTCCTCCTGGTGTGTGACTCAGTGAGGTGCTTCCCATGTGTATTGGTGGATCATGGATGGTCTGTATGGATGTCAGTATGTTCCAACTACATATCTACAGTATAAGCCAGTGAACTGACTGCTTCAAGGATGAACAAGAGAGGAAACACCACTGGAGTTATGTTTTGGGAGTAGTGGCAACACTATTTACATGCTTGTGTAATTACCAAAAATGCAGAGCCCAAGCAGGGGAGTAAATTAAACATGGGGATTGGGCAGCACACAGCCTAAGGGGGATGTTGGAGTTTGAATCACCCCTGTGTGATATTACATTTTGGTGCGAGTTTCTTATGCTTACATAAGTGCTTAGAGCGCATTTAGTAGTATGTTTTTCATACTGTTCCCTCAGTAGTTGAGTCACTACTGAGGGTAAGTCCATATATATCTTACAGTAGACTACTTACTGATACCCTGTAGCTGCCTACAGGTACTTCAATACATATAGTAGTTGAGTCACTACTGAGGCTGCCTACAGCCCTTTTCTACAGGTTATGAGCCCTGCCTAGTGCAGAAATTTTCATTGTAGGCAACTCATGGTTGACTTGTGTAGAAGCTACTCAAAAGTCCACAATACTATCTCTACTACCCTTGAGGCTAATGAACGGCTACCTAATGGATCCACCTGAGCTTGGTGATCATGGCGAGAACTGGACTAACTACGGAAGTTGGGTCCTCGAAGCCATAGATGAAGAAGGCTTAACCAGTATCCTATTGGGGTCTGAAACATGACCAAGGCATCCTACACAGCTCAAAGGATGTGGCCCAGGATGGGCACCCCAGTCTGATGAGGAACGAGATGAGTTAGCAGCCTGGAAAACTGCTGATGATGTGTGGCATCAACGGGCCGCCATGGCCCACCAATATATCATCTTTGGTCTACCCGACTCAATTCTAATGCTCTGTATGCATTTAGATACCCCTCGCAAAACATTCGCCTACCTCGAGAACCGCTATGGTCAAATTCCGAGACCAGAGAGTCTGAAGGTTGTCGATGAAGCCGCTCAAGAACACGACATGCCACCCAAGCAGTACATGATTGAAGAGAGCGCTCAGAGCACTGGCGATAGCAACAACAAACCAGGAAAGTCACCAAGCGATGGGGGGAGCTCTCCCATGAGCTCAAGTGACTGCACTGAGATCCCAACTGGGTACCAGGAGCCCAAGATGGAGATCATAGACATGCGGCATGTGGACAGTAACTTACTGGTGAATGCATTTGGGGTGGCCACAAGTGTAAAGCAGCTGGAAGAATATGCAAATGCACCTGAAGCACCTGACAAGAGTAGTCAGTGCATACTAGATGGCGAGACCACAGCAACAGGAGACAAGCACAGCACTGTAGCTGACATGCATGATGCACTCACCTCTATCAGCACAAGTGCAAGGGTTCCAGACTTATCTGAACCCGACTGCGAGGCTATTAAGCCGACAACTGGGTCTATTGATCCAGAAAATGCACAGAGCGTGAAAATAATTTCCCCTGCACAAAGCGATCATCGAATCGCGAACCAAGTCAGACCACTCGGCGACATACCAGACCCTCCTCAGCTTCGGACCAAGTCCCCGATTCTGCATAATCCGGCAATCGGACAGTTGGCGCACATCTGAGCCTCTATAACTACAGATGTACAGTTGGTGCAAATGTGGGCACTGTCCAAGACGGAAGTGACCTACCCAGAATCCAACATAGCCATATCATCACCATATGCAGCTGAGTCAGTGGGAACCCCCCTTGGGGACCCTGGTGGAGAGCCAGAGAAGCCCTCACAGCTCCGAGAGGCTGATCGTCCCCAACGCGACCCAGATCGCACATTCGAAAGACAATTTCGAACCTACCAAGGCCACTCTGCATGGGAAAACCCACCTGAAGAGATTCAGGAGACGGGGGTGCACAGGCATGCAGAAGTCAGTGGGGGGGACAGTGCAAACATCGAGTCAGTAACAACGAAGGTGGAAATTGGTCAAACACGGCCAGATGAATGTGCAAACATGCTCGAAGCATCTGACGAGAGGAGTCAGCATGCAAGGGACGAGACCAAGGACAGCCCGGACTCACCAGAGTTGAGCTCAAAGGCTCTCGAACCCGAACGTGACACCACCAGAGGGGCCAGTGGACGTTCTATGGAAGTTGTGGCACAAGCACCCATTGAAGAGCATCAGCCTGCCCAGACGAGCAGCAAGACGATTGCCAACGCACCTGATCCCCCAGGGATGCACGCCGAACTCCCTGATCCATATGCAAAGTGTTCTACACTGCAGAACAAGCCGCCAGCGCAAACGCATAGCAGTACGTTCACGAAACTCAAGGTGCCATGTACACGAAGCAAGCGGGCGTCACGACACCCACAGCAAACCCACCGAAGGCACTCCACACAAGATACCCCACCTGACGAGGTCTGGGGGGTGGGGGTACATAGGCTTGCTCGAGTGGATGGGGGGGATAGCACAGACATCGGGCCAACAGCAACGAAGCTGAAGATAAGGACAATTACCGCCAAAACGGCAGCAATCGCCCAAGCACCATCAGATGTACCACAGATGGAAAGACGCCCAACAGTGCCTGATAAAGGCAGAGTGGGCACTAGCAGGTTCGACGATACAGTTAACAGGGACTTTGCCGACTCCCAACAAGTCGAAAAAATGATGCTAGCTGATAGCAGAGGTCAGCACAGCAAGCAAGAGGCCACACGGCCACACGACTCACCTGTGCCATCCACACGACCTCCAAACGGCATCACACATGTCCCTAGGAGATTCAAGGTCACCCATTGCCAAGGCAGAATCAAAATGGGAGCTGTAACTGTCAGTAATGCTCGTACAAGGCGAAATGCCTACCATACACTTGTGGCCCGCATGTGGCCACCTCTATCCCTCTTCGCACCTGCGAAACGACTCCGACACCCTACGGGAGGGTCATGGATGACGAAGATAGGCTATAACGAAGTCAGGAGTGCACGACGAGTGAAAACGAGGGGGCACACGCACAATCTGTTCCAACTCCTCCCAAATCCCTCGAAACGACTCTGGAGTGTCACCAATACATACTGGCGGCAGGGGGTGCCTCCTGTATCGACATGGAATAATGCAGATCGGCCGAAAAATCTTTGTGTAGCCAAACGGCTGCCTCCCAACAGCAGTAGGAGGCGACACGACACGCACACTAGCGTATATCAAAACGGCTCACCCGGGCTGCCCTATCGCTCGCCAAACGACCTCGTGCACTCTCCTGGGACGCTCAGGGACCCATGCCGATGCGGCAGGATCAAGACGAGATCTAAAAACGTCAGTACAGTCGAAACGAGAGGCAGCAAAGCCTCTAAACTTAGTATTCCCATTCCGCCACCTCGCGAACTTGCGAGACTCCTCTGGAATGTTGCTGACACTTATTGGCGACATGGGATACCTCCTGGACGGACGCGAATCATCAACAAACGTTCTACATTCGAAACGGCAGCCTCGCGATCACGGTACAAGGCCAGAGGACGCGCGCTCACCAAACGGATTCCGAAACGGGAAGTTGCCACAAACGCGGCGTGGCAAACACAACCAAACAACGCTCGTACACCACACGGACTCGAAGCTGCAGTTGCAGCAATTATACTCATTTTATTCCAATATTTGGTATACATTTTTCTTTCGAGTTCTACATTCTTCACCCCTACCTGATCACACAGTGGAGCTTCAGGGGGTGTGTTGGAGTTTGAACCACCCCTGTGTGATATTACATTTTGGTGCGAGTTTCTTATGCTTACATAAGTGCTTAGAGCACACTTAGTAGTATGTTTTTCATACTGTTCCCTCAGTAGTTGAGTCACTACTGAGGGTAAGTCCATATATATCTTACAGTAGACTACTTACTGATACCCTGTAGCTGCCTACAGGTACTTCAATACATATAGTAGTTGAGTCACTACTGAGGCTGCCTACAGCCCTCTTCTACAGGGGATAGATCCCATCAGGGAAAGTGATGCATTACTTTACTCTGCAGTGGTGCAGTGAGGGAGTTAGTACTTCTTGCATCACAGGTACACTACAACTGTCATTGAATGATGCATCAATATGACACTATAGCCTGGATATGTGTGCTTGCCATCAGTGATGATGAGCACAAGAGCATGCTCACTGTGACAGGTGGCAGCCACACTGGTGACACATGGTGGCAGCATGTCAGTGGCACAGTCACCCAAATATAGTAATATATTTGCTAATATACACTTGAAACTCAGATGAGAAGTCTCACAATACTGAAGAGATATTGAAGGAGTGTGTATATAGGCTTATCCCCTGCATGTTAGCAGTGTCATCATGAATTATTACCAAAGCTAATTAGTGTATATATGTGGGATTCACAGGTGATATTCCCATGGTCCTATGATCATAGGCTACAACTTTTGTTATGACATTGTGGCTGTATGATTACTCCAGATAGTAGATTTTTCAACTTCTGAGTCTGCACCAATGTGCTGTGGCAAATTCAAACTCCGATTGAAATTTGTGGGGGTGTGCCACAGCTGGCTTCGAAAGTTGCTGAGGTAAGCAAACAGAAGTATTTAAACCTGCTCACTCCAGCACCACAACTCTTTCCACTACCACCACCATCTCCTCTCATTGTTGTCATTGTCCCTCCCTCTGATGATCCACCAGAGGGGGGGGGATGGCAGAGGCAGGGGGGTGGGTTCTCTGTGAGGCTGTGCCCACTTAGCATAGATATGTAGTCCCTGTACCATTGTAATTAAAGTAATTTTATAATTTATAATAATATAATAATATAATACAATTATTAGCTGACTACATGTTAAGTTGAGTGTGGGAATCTGTATACTGAAATAGTCTGGGGGTAAGTCTGTACAGAGGGGGACCTGTCTGTGGGGCTGTGGTCTGTATGGATCTGCACAGAGGGGGTCTGTTTTGCTGATGGCCCAGGATAATTATATCTTACCAACCCTATTACAGACTGGCTAGGGTCCACATGGGACTTTCTCCAGCATAAATAGACCTCTTCCTAGGGTGTCCTTGGACTTTCTCCAGCAGAAATAGACCAAATTCCAGGATGTTATTGGAGTTTCTCCAGCATAAAAAGACCTCACTCCAGGGTGCTGTTGGGCCTTCTCCAGCAGAAATAGACCAAACTCTGGGATTTTCTTGGACTTTCTGCAGCAGAAATTGACCAAATTCCAGGGTGTTGTTGGAGTTTCTCCCACATAAAAAGACCTCATTCCAGGGTGCTGTTGAACCTTCTCCAGCAGAAATAGACCAAACTCTGGGATTTTCTTGGACTTTCTCCAGCATAAATAGACCTTTTCCTAGGGTGTACCTGCACTTTCTCCAGCAGAAATAGACCAAATTCCAGGGTGTTGTTGGAGTTTCTCCAGCATAAAAAGACCTCATTCCAGGGTGCTGTTGGACCTTCTGCAGCAGAAATAGAGACCATGTCCCATGCTGGGGTGTTCTTGGACTTTCTCCAAGATCCCATCCTAGGCTGTATCTGGGCTTTCCCCAACCAAAATAGACCTTGTCCTTGGAAGGACCAGGCTTTCTCCAGCCTAAATGGACCTCCATTTGGAGAGTGTTATGGGATGTCACCAGCTGAAATTGATCTCATCCAAGGTTGTTTGTAGTGTCCCCACCCAAAATAGAGCAAAAGATGTGCAAAATACAAGACATTGGGCAATCTCCAACATGGGGTTTGAAGGCTCTCCAAGGGGATGGAGATTCTCCAACGTGGGGTCTGGAGATTCTCCAAGAGGATGGAGATTCCCCAACAGGTGGTATGGAGATTTCCCAACATGGGGTTTGGAGATTCTCCAACAGATGGTTTGGAGATCCTCCAAGAGGATGGAGATTCCCCAACATGGGGTTTGGAGATTCTCCAAGGGGGGTGGAGATTCCCCAACATAGGCCTTGGAGACTTTCCAGGGGGGCTGGAGATTCTCCAAGGGGACACTTCAGACATGGGCCTTGCAGACTCTCCAAGGGGAGACTTCAGCCAACCCCCTTTGGGGACCTATTAGGTTTATATATTCCTATTGATGTATTAACCTAATAGGTATCAACCAGTTGGAAGTTCCCAATGCACTTCAGTCAGCCCCCCAAAGGAAACCTATTAGGTCTATATATTTCTACAGACATATATACCTAATAGGTCTACTGGGGTTGGGAATTCCTGGCTGGTGCTGGTGAATCACCATGCCTGGAGATTCACCAAAGACACCATAGAGTGGCAGGGGTCAACATGGGTGTGTCTCCAGCTGAAAATGGACCTCAAAGAGGGTGATATGGAACATTGTCCAGCATAACATAGACCTTATTGGGGACAACATGGGGCTTTGTCCAATCTAATACAGATCTTAATGTGAACCATATGGGACATTCTCCAGCCTAAAATAGACCTTAGTGGGGATCTTGTGGTACATTCTCCAGCCTAAAAAAGACCTTAATGTGGATCATGTGGGAGATTCTCTAGCCTAAAATAGAGCTCAGTGTGGATCATGTGGAACATTCTCCAGGTTCAAATGGACCTCAGAGTAGGTGCTATGGAGCATTCTCCAGTCAAAAATAGACATTATTGTGGCACCTTCTCCAGCTGCAAATGGACCTCAGTCTGGGTGATATAGAGCATTGTCCAACCTAAAAACCAGGCTATGTTGGTGATTCTCCATGTAGTGTTGGCAATTCTCCAGCTGGTGTTGGTCATTCACCAGGCTATGGAGTAGTGCTGTTTTCTGGAGGACCAAAAGTGTGGTGTAGTTGGTTAGTAAATGTGGCTACCTGAGTGTCCAAAGTTGATTAGCAAAAGTATAGCAGTCAGCAATTCTGACTATCAATGTGTGTTAGTCAATGTGTAATAGTGACCACATCTGTTGATTACAGAGTGTGTAGTGTAGTTGATTAGCAATTGTCATAGTCCACATTATTTAACTACCAAAGTGTAATGTAATCAATTAGCAAATGTGTAGTAGTGACCAAATTTTTTGACTACCAAAAATGTAGTCTACTTAGTTAGCAAAAGCATAATAAACACTACTAGGAATATCCTAATTGATTTTTGCATGTTTGACTACTGAGCAAAGTGTACACTTTATTAGCAAACATGTAGTAGTCTGCATTATTCACTACCAAAATGTATTGGAATGTCCTAATCAAATTTTGCATTCTTGACTACCAAACTGCAGTGGGCCCTACTAGGAATGTCCTAATCAATCTTTGCATTCTTGACTACTGAACAAAGGATACACTTCAGGCACAGTCTGGAAAGGAGCAAGGTCACTCTCAACTGTCTCAAACTCAAACCTCATCTGGCAACTTGTCTATGATTTAGGATTTAGAAAACTAAGTACATGCTAGGTAATAATAAAAGAACTGATTAATCAATAAAACCTCACACTAAAAATATGAGAAACAAAGAATAAAGGTAAATTCCCCCAGTAGGGAAAATCCATTCCCTATATCTCACCATCACTTAGATATCAACTGTCCTCAGTTGAGGTTCACTGTTGAACAGTAGGGGGAGGAGAGAAGGGGAGAGCACTGTGAGATAATGGCTCAGGTGATCGACACAAAACAGTAGGAACCAACAGGGAACATGAGGGTGAACACAGTAAAAAAAGAACTGCATGAATTGGTCAATCCATTCCTGAGATATTGGCAAAACTGTCCAGACCACCCCCTACAAACAAAAAATTCAAATATCTCTGCAACTGTTGCACCAAAAATGACTTAATGCACATTGCTCAAGAGCCCTTCAAGAGTAGAATAAGGTCCCTGAAAAGTGAGAGGTATGGCAGTGGAATGCAGGTGATATTTCATATGGTGTCATATGGTGATGAGGCAGGGGGAGGAGAATGGATTGCCAAATGACAACTGTGGGGCCAGTGGACATGAAAATCTGGGAGGAGATTCTACACAAGTGGCAGAGCTTGGTGCAAAAGGAATCTCATTGATTGGACTGTCTGAACCTGAGTTATCACCAAAGTTGTCCCAGAGGCAGGCTCAGCCCTATCTCAAGAATGGCTGCATAGAATTTGATGGTAGAGCAGTGAACAGGGTCAGTTTCATGAGGAGAACAGAGGTTCCAATTTGTGAGAGGAATGGCTGAGAAACAAGGGAGCACAAAGAAAAGGGAATTGACTCAATAGGTGCTCCCATTCCCAAGAAACCCTCTAAACCATCCAAATACACCTCTATCCACAAAAACAGCTATATCTCCACAACAGTGGCAGCAACTGTGATGCAAAAGGTACCATTTGAAAGGTCTTGTCAAGTAGAATCAGAATCCAAATTTACAAGAGGCTTGACATGTCAGTGGCTGAGATATCACACTTGGAACATCTGGGGGAGGGGGAAAGGGTGTATCCAAGCCAAAAATATTCATAAAAAACACATAAAACAGAATAGGGAGGACTCCAAGTGTTATATCATCCAAATACAGTGAGCTCAAAAACCCTTTCCATGTTGACCCTAATTGTAGTGCATGAAGTGTACTGCCAGACACTGTGGGAATTTTGCTTAGCTTTGGTGGAGTCATAAATAGTACTTACTCTTGGCTACAAAGTGGCCCCTAGATCATGTGATTTGGTTCACAGGCTGGCAAGATATAAGCAATATAAAACACAACACCATGGAAAGGGTTTTTGAGCTTTTGAATTGGTGAGTAGAATCATAGTATATTTGCTAATGTTTGTTAGTACAAACAAAGGTACATATGTAAACATGGTGTCTGAGCTCAAAAAAGTTCACACAGTTGTTTATTCCCCATTACCATCATGGTCAGATCCCTTTCCCTTACTCAACAAAGCACCATCCTTTCCTTGCTTGATTCTGGACTTTCTGGTGAAGCCATTGCCAAGCAAACTGGTGTCAGCCCTTCCACCATATCCAAACTTTGTTCCAAAGAGCATCCTACCCTTCTGAAGGCCATTAAAGGTCATCCCACTAAGCTCTCTCCTACCAATATCCATCATGCTCAACATCTCATCACTTCTGGGAAGGCTGAAAATGCTGTCCAAGTGGCCAAAACTCTGTGCAACATTACCAATCAACCTCTCTCTGCCAGCACAGTTCATCTTCACCTGAAGAAAGCTGGTATGAAGGCTGCAGTCAAGACTAAATGCCCTATTCTTTCTGCTAGACATCACAAGACTTGTTTGGATTTTGCTGTTGCTCATAAAAACTGGACTGTAGAGGACTGGAAAAAGGTTGTATGGTCTGATGAGACCAAAATCAATCATCTAGGGTCAGATGGATGCAAATGTTGACCATTCTGTGAGTGTGCTTGGGGTCATTGTCCTGCTGAAAGATGATGTCAGGAGGATTGATACCATAATACTCCAGGGTTTGTTGGAGCTCATCCCTCAAAATTTGAAGGTAAAGGTCCCCATCCATCCTACCATCAATCTTGGTAGCAAAGCCAACTCCCTGCCAAGTCATACACCCCCACATCATAAGGGAACCTCCTCCAAACTTGAGGGTTCCTTCAACCAGCCTATCACTAAGCCCCTCACCTGCCCTTTTCCATGCCCACTACAGTCAAGACTAAATGCCCTATTCTTTCTGCTAGACATCACAAGACTGTCCTGAGCCAACAGTATCACCACACAAACCATATGTATCTGCTCCCATTCTAAATACACTCCAACTTTTTACCTTGGAACATAAACTTTGCCTTCTTTGCAAAGTCACTCCACAACCCCATCTGCTTATAGACACACAAATATGATACAAACTAGGCCACTAAATGGGTGTAAATATACATAGGGGTAAAAATGTGAAATCTGTTCCCTATGTTGCAGTTCTTGACATATCATCATGAAAACCTCAGCCTAGTCCTCACTGATATGCTCCTACAATCTATCAAAATCACTAATCCACAGAGGCATCCCTTCCTGAGTTATGATCAGGTCTCCCCCTCCCCCTGCAGACTTGTATCCCACAACCTGGTGTGAATTCCAATGGCCTGGGAGCAGGGAGGGTGCATGGTAGAAGGTCCATGCAAAATCATTTGGGTGGTTTAGATGACAGATGAGGTGTTGGTCTGCTATTTCACCTTTTTCTTCAGTGGGGAACCACACACCCCCTCATCAATAACTTCTGCTTTAATTGCTGGGGAGGGTGCCTGCAATATCTATCAATCCATGTACAAAGTTTCAAATCCATGCAATCAGTCTTGCATGTGCTAGCAGGCAGCTGAGTTTTTTGGACCATGGGAAAGTGACTGAAGATTTTAGGAGACTTGCAAAACATATCAAAATCTCATCATAGCACAACACACAAGATCCTGATCATTGAAAGCAGAGTGGGAGGAAGGTATGACACAGCCACAGTGTGGGGAAGGCCCAGGCTGTGGGACACCCCCTGGTTACTAATCAAGTGTACTTGTTAGTATGCACATGATTACTTATGTATGTATGTGACTCATGCAGCTGAAACTGTTCCCACTCAAGAAGGAGGTCACACAGTCACAGGTGCAGTCAAACACCCCAGCAGCACTCTTGTGGGGCATATTAGGCCTATATTTGGATGATATAACACTATGAATATTTTTGGGCTTGGATACTGTAGAACAGGGCTGTAGGCAGCCTCAATAGTGACTCAACTACTGAGGGAACAGTATGAAAAACATACTACTAAGTGCGCTCTAAGTGCTTATGTAAGCATAAGAGACTCGCACCAAAGTCTAGTATCACACAGGGGTGATTCAAACTCCAACACACCCCCTGAAGCTCCACTGTGTGATCAGGTAGGGGTGAAGAACATAGAACCCAAAAGAAAATTGTATACCAAATATTTGAATAAAATGAGTATAAGTGCTGCAAGTGCAGCCTCAAGTCCATATGGTGTGTGAGCAATGTTTGGTCATGTTTGCCATGCTGCATTGTGGCAACTTCCCATTTCAAAGATGGTAGTAGTGTGTGTGCTACTTGGCCTTCTATTGTGATTGTGAGGCCACTGTTTTGAATACCAGAGGATTGTTGGCATTTCACTTCTGTCCAGGAGGCACCCCCTGCCACCAGTATGTGTTTGCAATGAGGTGTTTTGAGAGGTAGCCAGGAGGTGAAATGGGAATGCTGAGTAGCATCAGGTGCTTGCAGCCTCTCTGTCTGGATCTACTGATGTTTTTAGATCTTGTCTTGATCCTACTGCATTGAGGGGGGTCCTTGAGGGTCCCAGGAGTATGTGCAAGGCTGTTGGGAGCCAGTTTTGGTGATGCAGGTGAGCCATTTGGCCATTCAGGCTCAAATCTGCTGTACTGACTGCTGCCATTAGCTAGCAGTGCTTTTTTGACACTGTGTGAGTCACTGAACTCACTGCTAGTTGTGCTGTCATACCTATAGTTGGTCCAATACCCTACAACAGGCATCTGAGACCATTTAGTGCCCATTTGGAGGATGAATGGCAGCTGCATAGTGACACTGTGCACCCAGTGCATGTAACCTCTTGTTTTGACATTTCTAGTGTCATTGACCCTGTGGTAGCAAATGCCTACTATGTGGAACCACAATGATTTCTGATGAATGAGTTGGTGTCAAGAGGTGGTACAGTAGCCACATGGGGGCCACTTGGGCATGGTGGGTGTCTCACCTTGTACAAGTGATACTGACACTTCCAACAGTTGCTTTGAGTCTTTGATGTCAAGGAGGTACCCTGTAGGTTTGAGTAAGGTGAGGGATGCCTGTCAGAGGTGGCAAGATAGCAATGCCTGGTGCATGGTGTGTGCAGCCTCTCATTTGGCCATTTCTGATGTCACTGGGTTTGCTATAGCATATAGCTATCTTCTTGGTCCCTTCCACAACATTTCTGGATGGTTGTGCAGGCATCAAGAGCAGTTGAAGTGGCTGTATGGTGATGGCATGACTATGGTAGGCAATGTGACTCAGATGAGCATTGCTGACATTTTCAGATTACATTTTGATTCTGCCTTGGCAATGGGTGACCTTGAAGGTCCTAGGGACATGTGTGATGCCATTCAGAAGTCATGCAGGTGGCACAGGTGAGTCATGTGGCTGTTTGGCCTCTTGCTTGCTGTGCTGACCTCTGCTGTCAGCTAGCCTTATCTTCAGCTTCATCACTGTTGACCTGATGTCTGCACTATCCCCCCCATCTGCTTGAGCAAGCCTATGCACCCCCACCCCCCAGACCTTGTCAGGTGGGGTATTATCTAGTGTGGAGTTTGAGTTCAAGAGGCCTTGTGTCTTGCAGATTGTCACTCATATGTGGCTCACTGTACTTTCATATACATGGCAACTTGAGTTCTGTAATCATAGTGCTACAAGTTTGCACTGACAGCCTGTTGTTAGCAACTGTCTTGCTGCTTGTCTGGGTGCACTGATTTCCTTCAACAGGTGTTCATGGTGCATCTTCCATAGAATGACCACTGGCAGGTCTGGACATGTTATCTGCGGGCTCTGGTGCCTCAGATATTGACTCTGGTAAGTCTCTGCCCTCTGCAACCTTGTTGTTTACACACTGACTATCCTCATCAAGTGTTTCAAGCATGCTTGCACATTCTTCTGGCTGTTCTGAGTCCATGGCCCTATCCACAACCACTTGCAACATAATTCAGTCAACTATAGGCCTGAAACTGGGACACCTGACATGTACATTTTGGCCTAAAGGTGGGACTAGCCAATGTTGGCTGACCCACCATGACATAGGTTTGGCCAGTTAGATCAGATGCCTGGAATGGGGATAGGCTGACCTTGCTAGGGGATAACCCACCACCCTGAAAGTGGGATAGGCCTACCCAGCTGGGGGATGGCCCACACACCTAAAAGTGGGGTCAGCTGACCTGGCTATGGGATGACCCATGCTCCTGGAAGTGGGGTCAGCCTACCCAGCTGGGGGATGACCCACCACCCTGAAAGTGGGATAGGCCTACCCAGCTGGGGGATGACCCACCACCCTAAAAGTGCAGACCCTTCAGTCAACTATTGGGCTGAAACTGGGACACCTGATATGTACAATTGAGCCTAAAGGTGGGCCTAGCTGACACTGGCCAACTGGCCCTGAGGGGGATAGGCTGAGGTGTAAAGGTGTTTTGGCCAACATGTCTGGGGGATGGCCTGCCCCCCTAGAAGTGGGGTGGGCCAAATGGGCTGGGGGATGGCCCACACCCCTAGAAGTGGGGTCAGCTGACCCAGCTGGGGGATGGGCCATGCCCCTAGAAGTGGGGTTGGCTGACCTGGCTGGGGGATAGCCCATGCCCCTAGAAGTGGGGTTAGCCCACCTGGCTGGGGGATGGCCCATGCCCCTAGAAGTGGGATTGGCTGACCCAGCTGGGGGATGGCCCATGCCCCTAGAAGTGGGGTCAGCTGACCTGACTGGGGGATGGCCCACCCCCCTGCAGGGGGATGAGCTGACCTAGGTGCAGGATAGCCTGCCCACTTGAAAGGGGGATCAGCCAACTTAGGTGCAGGATGGCCTACATCAGCAAACCCCTGACTCGCTGTACAGCACTGTACAGCTTCCAACAGCCCACTACAGCGCCCACAGCACTACAGTTAGGTCCCCTTTTGTACAGTACTACCACAGCCCTGTACAGTCCCATACCAGTACCATACACTACCATTGCATAATACTACAGTTTCAAAATCTTGCCACTGTACAACCCAACACAGCCCTACACTCTGTATCAAGCTAGACTACACTGTACAACCCATACAGACACTACACTCCATAGCAAGCAATCCTACTACATCATAACCTGACAACTCACTTACTAGTAGTAGTCCAACACCTCAAGTCCTTACTTAGTAGACCAGTCACCTGACAACCAAAAGATAGTTAACTTGTGTGTATTGCAAATTGGTAGTCCTACTACACCATACTAATCAGACACATACTACTTACAAGACACTACTACACCAATGCTAATCACTACTACTAACCCACCACTCTGACACCTACTAACCAACAACTCCAACATGTACTAACTCACTACTCCAACACCTACTTACAGCCTTTGCTCCGACACTAATTAGTACTACTGACCCACTACTCTGTAAACTGGACACCACCCTACTAACTACTACTTACCTTTTAGCTAATAGTACTTACCACATAGCTTTATTAGCAAACTCAACCATTAGCAAATTGTCCTAATGATCACTAGTCTACTTCACTACTACACTAGTTCCATAGTTGACTATGGGACTGACATACTAGTGCACTAATGAAAAAGCCCCCTCATAGTAGGAAAAGGCATGTGTTTGGTCAGGTTTGCCAGCTTGTGTGGAGGGCATGGGTATGTGAGCCCACTATGTGGCAATGTGGGCTATTTTTTGGACTGCAACAGATTTCGAGTGATTAGTGGCTGTGCCTCATTAGGCAACAACCTAATCAGCACTATGCTTTTTTGCTAATCACACCTTACCATACATTTGCTAGTCACACTACACTTAGCTAATAGTCAAAAAAGTGAACTACACTACACTTTTGGTAATCAAAAGTGTACACACCACTTCACTAATCAAATGCTAATAAACACTACACTTAGCTAACTCGGAAGTGCTGCCTGCAGTGGCGCCAACCTTGCTTGCCTGAAATGAGAACACACAGCATACAAACAGATCCATATATATGTACATCATCCCACCTCAACAATATTGATACAGATGACATAGAGTATGTACATTGCATGGTCCATATGCAGATCAAAAGCTGAGATCTTAGCATTGCAGAATGCCATGAGAGGCAACGTGTGTATGTATGACCACAATCTTGAGGCAATATCTGCCATGGTCAAAGGCAATCTCATGCCATATCCACCTGCAATATTGGCATCGATGATAACAATCACATTTGTCAGCATAGGGACCCTACCAAGAAATTGGCTGTGGACCACATTCCAGGTGCGCTGCCATGCAGTCCAAGAGGCATTGCAATGGCTGAAGACATACAATCCCAAATATTATGGAGGCATAGAAATCAGCTGCGAGTGCCTGCAAAACCTACCAGAGGATGATGTGCCTGAGGAAATAAGTTCAGTCATCAGACAGACTGACAACATAGGAATGATAGAACAGGAGAGTGAAGGGTACATACCACAGGATGACGATGAAGGTGAATATTTTAGTGCATCACTGATCCCATTGACACCAACACAGTGACAAACACAGTTGTACCAGGGGTACAGCAGCAGCAAATGACAGAAACGACATCAAGCACAATGGGTGAGTCCACAGCAGGCAAGATCATGGCTAGCATGCTCATGAATGGTGCAGGCCATGCAGACATTGTGCCATTGCAGATATCTGGCACAATAGACACAGAGATGATGTCATGGGGCCTCAGAAATTTATGGGAGAATGGCAGGGAAGGTGCCTATGCTGTCAGGCATGGAAACCAGCCTGTCAATGACTTCAGGCACCCATGGAGAAATGGGGGGGGACAGCACCAGAGACCATTGGAAGACAGACAAATTTCTTTGAGAGAGCATACCCATACCTGTTTCCATATGGTGAGGGTGGCATTGAACATGAGCAAGAGGTCACTGTGGACTTTGGTGATCATTTCAGGTGGGCCTTGCGATATCACAACCATCATTTCCGCATGCATGAGACTTTCCCATTTGTCACCTTTGGCATCATACAGAGGCAGCAGGCACTGGGGTCTGCCAGAATTCAGATGCAACATCACATGTTCCATCGAGACACACATGTACTGTCCACCATCACAATGGAAAAGATGCAACAAGCCTTCATCAACACCTGTATTCCACAAGCAGGACAGGTTGTGGGTACAGATCAGAGTTGCTATCAGTTACAAAGTCAAATCTGGGTGACATCAATCATGCTCAACCCACCCAGTCTCTGGATAACCATCAATCCCTGCGACTTACATGACCCCATCGCACAGGTTTTTGCAGGGGAGAAGATCGATCTGGACAAGTTTGTCAGCACAGCAGGGCCACCTAAGGACATTCATGCATGAAACATAGCTAGGGACCCATATGCAGCAGCAAAATTCTTCCACTTTACCATCCAGAACATCATCCAGACACTCTTTTCACCATTGTGAGAGGAGTGCACAGGAGCAGCAAGGCACTGCAGCTGGTACACACTCGCAGTCATTCAGTGAGGACAGCTCAGAGGACATGCAGTTTCCTGATGCATCCAGCAGTGTCCAGGGATATTCACACATGGCAGTTACAGAGCAAGATGTGCTCAATCTCATAGCATCTCAAGTGCCATGGTCAGAGGAGTTGCATGGCTGCCATGCATTGGAGGCAGCCAGGCTTGTAGGTATATTCCCCTATGATGATGGCACAGCAGTCCGGGTTCCAAGTAGTTCAACTCTCATGCTCAATAATGACACAAATCACACATTGCCAGTGGTACACAGGGCTGTGGCCATGGACTTTGACAATCTTGGTCAATGGAAGGAGCTCATGTTGAGAGACATTGAGCAGCAAAATAGCTGTGAGCATGGTCAAGCAACCATGGTGTCAACAATGGGTGCTGGACCTGACATGTGCCCGATTGATGAGGATGATCTTCATGCTCGAGAGCACATGAATGGCTCTGGGGAGACATCAGAGTTCACTCTTACAGCTGTTCATCTGTCAATGCTTAACCTTGGGCAGAGTATTGCATATGGGGTCATTGCATGGCACCTTGATCAGATGCTTAGTGGGCAGTCACTGCCTCCTTTGCACATGCTGCTGCATGGCAAGGGGGGCACAGGCAAATCCAAGGTGATTCAGACTATCAGCAAGTACTTCACATGCAGAGGAGCCTGCCATCTCCTTCTCAAGGCAGCATACACTGGTGTTGCAGCACCTCTCATCGACAGCAAAACAACACATTGCATTGGAATGATCACCCATGCAGATGACTGTGCTATCAGTCCACAGATGAAGGCCAAACTTCAACACTTCTGGCGTAATTACAAGTACCCCATCATTGATGAGATGCCCATGATAGGTAAAAGCTTTCTCACAAGATTATCCCACAACATCACTGTCAGAAAGATGGTAGAGGGAAGGCCAGTTTCATCAGCATCCTTTGGAGGCATCAACATCATTCTTTGTGGTGACTTCCACCAATTCCCCCCTGTGGCTGTTAGCCCCTCAGAGGCATTGTATGTTCCTGGCAGACCACAAAGTGACCCACTTCTTGCACAGGTTGGCTGTGCTGTAGGGAATGGGTTTTCCCTACCAGGAGATTTTATTTTTATTCTGTGTTTCTCATATTTTAACTTGATTTTCCAGTTTTTATATGTTTATTACCTTAGTGCGAGGCTTTATTGCTTAGTCAGCATTTTTTTTACTTACTGGGCATGTACTTACTTTTAAAACAATCGAGTTACAAGTCGTGAGTTCAAGTTTGGGTTTTGAGTTTGAGTTGAGAAGGTCAAGAGTGGCCTTTCTCTGTGTTTAGACAGCCTCAGACAGTCTTAGACATCCACAGACAGTATCTCTCACCAGGCTATAGAAGCCCCTTTGGAAGATCTTCCCCTTCAGATCATCTCTACCCATCCCCAGCTCTTCTCTCTGCTTTTCCTACAGTGCCATTTATGAAGAATTCCAGACTGTTGTTGTTCTTAAAGAACAGATGCATGTCACCAATGGAATGTGGTTGGATTTTCTCAGCCATCTTCAAATGGGCCATGTGCAAGAGCATCACATCACTATGCTTTGTCAGCTTGTCCTCCTGAATCGCATCACACATGCACTCGACTCTACCCATGGTCCATGGGCCCATGCCAGTCTCATCATCCCATGTCATGTGGTGCACCAGCTATGGAACAATGCTGCTTTATGCAAGCATGCCAGTCAGACTGCTGCACAGGTTTTCGTGTGTACTGCAAATGATACTGTCAAAGGACAGCCACTGTCATTGGAGGAATGATATGCCTTCGCACTGCAAATGACCCATGGGAATGTGCATGGGTGGGGCCGGAAGGGTAACCTACCCAATTCTGTACAGATATCTCTTGGCATGAAGGTCATGGTCACACAAAACATCAAGACAGATCTCGATATCACCAATGGTGCACACAGTACAGTTGTCGACATTATCTTACATGCAGAAGAGCCTTCCTTCATGGTCTCAGATGGTGTCGTGCATTTGAAGTATTTGCCTGCTGTAGGGAGAGTATCCTCCCTACTAGGTATTTCACTTTATTTCATTGTTTTTACTTACTGGGTTGTTTCTTTTCTTTTTCTTTATCTTTTTCCTTCATGTTTGGACGCATTGTGGCTTATGTCAGCCCGTGTGAGTACTTCGAGTACACTGTACATACCTAGAACAATAATAGACAAACCTCCATAGATGAAAAAGCCAGAATTATAGATGCAGAGACCGGGACTCTTGTTTCTCTGCCCCTGATGTGCTATAAATGTTTTCTTGAGTCTCTTCTGGATTTTTGGGTGTGTTTTTGGTCTTTTCAGCATACTCTTTGACTCCCCACCAGGCAACTCTAGCCTCCTGGGTCAAACTGAGACCCCTTCCAACAGGAGACTTCTATAGCCTCCTCCCACACTCCTTTATCACTCATCTTTACACTGCATATATCCTTGTCAAACTCTTGTGCACTTGCACTTCTCCATTGCCAGGCCTCAAACCATCTGTCATCCCCATGGAAGCCATTTGCAAAACCCATCATATCTGCTATACCACATCTACAGGTGTGGCTGTCACCTGCCCTGTGCACTGTCTGCAGCTTCTGATGACTGCTGCCTATGCTTTCACTGATTACCAGTCACAGGGTCAGACTATTTCTTATGTGCTTGTGGATATTGCTTGTCTGCCATCTGGAACCCTCAATCTTTTCAATCTTTATGTCACTCTCTCGAGAAGCTCAGGGCACAATACATACTATTCACCTTTTAAGAGACTTTGATGACAAATTGTTTCTGAGTGCTCACTCCACAGACTTGCTCACCAAGGATGATCACCTGCATTTGTTGGATGAGCAGACCTGGAAGTGGTGGGTACAGATGATGGCAGATAACTGAGAACCGGCCACTTGTTATGATTTTCTCTTTGGTCCACTGCTGCTTTGGCATGTTCAGTGCAGATGGTGCTTCATGTATATACGTTTGTTGTCACTGCTGTGCAAAGCATATGAAGGTAGGCATGCCTGTTGAGGTTGGCAAGTGCTGAATGATGCTCAAAAAGGAAGGTCTTTCAGATGGAGGATGGTTCCCATGCAATTATGCTCAGACAGAAACCTTGCAAGCAAGGTAATAGTCAAAAAAGCGAACTACACTACACTTTTGGTAATCAAAAGTGTACACAACACTTCACTAATCAAACACTAATAAACACTACACTTAGTTACTAGTCAAAAAAGCGGACTACACTACACTTTTGGTAATGAAAAGTGTACACAACACTTCACTAATCAAACACTAATAAACACTACACTTAGTTACTAGTCAAAAAAGCGGACTACACTACACTTTTGGTAATGAAAAGTGTACACAACACTTCACTTATCACACACTAATCAACACTACACTTTCAGTAATCAAAAGCATACACAACACTTCCCATTTTCCCCACCCTCCTTGTCCTGTTCCCCATCTTGCTTTGCCACCTTCTTCCCCCTAGTCACAATCCCACTCTCTGCCCTTTTCTGTTTTTGAGTAGGTACTGCAGGAGGAACTTCCTCCTCTTCCTTCTCCTCATCCTCCCTATCACTCCCACCCATCCCAGCACCTTCATCCCCCTCTTGGGGCTCCTTCATGCCTGAACTTTGCTCCAGCCTTGCAACTACCCCACTATATCCATCACATTCTCTGCCCTCTGGATACCAAGCTCAGAGTTCAGCAAAAATTGGAGGTGACTGACCAAGGGATCATCCTCTTCAACTTCCTGGGCATGACTACATTCCCTCAACAGCAGACCAAGTCCCAGCACCACCTCCCCACCAAATGAGGGGGAAGTGAACCTCAAACTTTGTAATTCCCCAAGGGCCTTCCAAAAATAACTGGACTCCAAATGGATTTCCTGGGGCAAATACTTGGCACTCCAGGTCCATGTTGCCCAGTGGGGAAGGGCTACCTCTCTCCCCTTTCCATGTTCCTATGAAAGATGCTTTGTTAGCTAAGTGTTCCTGGAAAATCACCAACTTACCTCTTCTGGCAGGGCCTCCACAAAGTCCACAAGTACTTGGTACCTGGGCATGATGGAAAGAGACTTCAAATATTTGATGTGGTCCTTGCTAGCATGCCAGGCAGGACTAGACTCTTCAGGGGCCTGGTCCCTCACATCCATAGTCATTTCTGCCCCCTTGTTCACAACTTCACCACTTTTCACCATCTGCCCAGAGTGCACCCCTGCTTCACCTACTTCTTCTTCACTGTCATCCTCAGGGTCCATCCACTCTCTCTTCTTACTGCTCCCTGCCACTGGTCTCCTGTCAAACTGCCTTGACAAAGGCACATCCTCCTTTTTGCAACTGATGAAAGATACACTCACCTTCTCCTCTGCCTCTAGGGTTTGCCAGTGATCCCAGAGCAACCCCAGGTCAGCCTTGGTCCATTTTGAAGGATCCTTCATCATAAACCCCTCTGGAATGGGCTGGGAGTCAAGATACTCCATGGGAGACTTGATCAGCAAGCCCCAGGGAACCTTGGCCTTGGCCTTCTTTGTGAACTTGGTTATGCCCCAGACTTCAATCAGATCCCAGCCATGCACATGACAATCAAGACCCACCATAAGCAGCTTGGAAGACTGCTCTTGCCAAGTTCTGCTGCACCTTCAACTTCTGCCCTGACCAAGTGGGCATCTCTGGGTTCCCATCCTCATCCAAGGGTATCTCCACCTCATGCTTCACAGCAGAATCTTCCTCCACTAAACAGTGACCAATGGGCATGGACATGCAGAGAGACAACACATCACACTTACCAGGGGCTGTCAAAAGATAATCCATCAAACTATTTTCCCCATTCAACACCCAATCCTTGCTCAACTCCAAAGACTGGGTGAAAGCCTTCTTCCCATCTCCTGGTGCTGTCTCAAACCTGGTGGTCTTCTTGAGCATTGAAAAAGAAGAAGGATAGTGAAACTTACACTGCCATCTTGATCTGACCTTCCCCTGCCTCATGTGCTATGAACATCACCACATGGGACCCCATGGTCCTGTGCATGATTTCAATTAAATCTCTAGCCATGTTTGGGAGATTTTTTCTCCTGTATCTGTTAATTGGCTAGCTCAGCATATGGTCATGGAGGGACAAGTGGGCTTACAAGTTATGGGTCTCTTTTGGGGCACCCAACTTGTTCCATTTTTCCACTGCCCTCCCAGCTTCTGCTTTCCTCTCATCAGAAACAGACTCCCACCACTGTTGGATGATCCTGTTCCTCTGCCCTATGATCTTGGGGTCCTTGGTGTCCCTCCTTTCCCTATCATAGGCATCCATTTCCTCCTTAAAGATCCTCTGTGCCACAGTAGATGCTGTAAAGGCCTTTTTGTAGTCCCCAGCCTTGGTGGGGTGAGCCTTCTTCTGCATGGCATCCTCACCCTCACAACTTTCTGCCCAGCTCTTCCTAGTGACAGCCAGGATGTGCTGGATGATGGCTATTTCATCATCCTGATCTTCTGGATCCAGGTGGGGCAAGAACACCCTCTTGATGGCCTAGACAAACCTCAGACATGTCTGACTTGATGAAAAGGATGTCTCACCCCTCTCAAATGTGGGGGCAATCCCACAGAATCCTCAGGTTCATGTTGAAGGATCTCTGCCTTCACCTTAGCAAGGATCTCATTCCTGAGCTGGGAGTTCCCCCTTGCTTTTTTGTACCTTCCCACATGGGAGAAGAGGATTTCATAGTGGACTTGCTTCCAGTCTGGATAGGGCAATGGGTGCAAGTGTATAACAGCAGAGATTTTGTTGTCACAGGTGGAAGACAGAAGATGAAAATTTATTGGCCCTTACTTATTTAGGCAGGTGGTTGAAAGAATGTCAGCCATCCCACTTTAGGCATTGCCCATTTTGTTTGCACATATTTGCCATTCACTCCAGTTCTGCCACCAAGTCCTGAACCAACCATATCCCCACACAAGCCATATGTACCTGCTCCCATTCTAAATGCCACCCATCTGTTTACTGTGGAACATCAGCCTTACCTTGCTTGCAAAGTCACTCCACAGCCCCATCTGCTTCTTAGCATAAGCCTCTTTTCCTGGCTCTGTTGACTGCAGAGCCCTTTGCTCCCACATTTTCTTGTGGTACTCAAACCACAGCCCAGTCCAAAGCATCTCATGCCTCACCAGTGACACTTCTTCTTTCCATCTGTCCCTTCTTGCCCTTGCTTTGAGCCAGTTGATTCTGTAAACTGTACAACACTTTTAGTAAGATATATGGAATCAGAATACACTTACATTCTTCCATCAAGCCCCCAGCCTCCACATTCAACTGGATCTTCTCACCATCTATCACCCAAAACCAGGCCAGTTTACTGGTCCCCTGTCTGAACCTGTTCTCCTCTGTCACCTCCTTACTCACTGCAAGGTCCTCTGGTAAGATTTCTTGATACTTTTCTGCCATGTTAGCATCAGGGTCCAACCTGAGAATGGCCTGCCTGGCCCTTTGATAACTTCTGACATGCTTGTTTACCCTGGCTACCACCTTTTGGATTTCCTTCTTGGTCCTGGTACCCCCCCTGGTGGAATTTGCAGTCCTGAAGTTCTGTCAGTACAACATGGCCTTGTTTCCAAGGTCTGTCCTCAGTTGGTCCAGACAATCATTGGCTTGTCCAATCCTGAGTTCCCTTTCCTCTTTGAGAAGGTCATGAAGGCCCAGCTCTGTCAGTTTGGCAGCTCCAATGGAAGATGGCATCCATATACTCATGAGCTCTGAAGCCAGCCCCTCAACTTCCTCTTCAGGAGCTTCCCAGTCTCCTTCATCATCATCCCAGAACTCCCTATCCTCATGTTCTTCTTCATCTGACCCACAGAATGCTGGGGAGTGAAAGTGCCATCTATATCCAAACCTTTGCAAAATGCTTGGTCATTGTTATGGAATTTTTCAATCCTGGAAGAAAGTCTCTGTCTCTTCTCAGAGATTTTAACTTCTTGCCTAGTTGACATTGGACTGGGAAGTTGTCAGATTTCAGACCTCAGCTGATCCCTGCAAGTCTGGTCAGCAAGAAATTCACCTTCAGCTCAAGAGGGACCTCACTGTGAGTCCTCAATGCTGATTTCTTCTGCAAGCCAGGCCACTGAACCAACATTTCCAGAGGGGGACTTGGGGTTTTTCATGAGCTGCAACCACACCTCCTGAAAGGTGGGGGCTAAAAAAATTATCAGACCAAGTCACCAACACCAACCTTTGTCCCTCTTCAATAAATAAATATCTAGGGCTTCCCCCCTATCTACCTCTTTTGTTGTAAGACTAATGAAGGTGAGGCTAACCAAAGGAAGGACTCAGGCTTCTCTTCATAGAAGACTGAATTCACTACTAACCTAACCAAAGGAAGGACTACTGGTAATTAGTATAACAAGTGTAATTACAAAACAATTAACCTCACCTCAGGCTTCTCTTCATAGAAGACTGAGGTGTGAAGTGGAAAAGATTTCACCTAAACTAGTCCATGATTATGTAAGATATTACCATTCAGGCTCCTACACAGCCCTTCCGCTGGGAGTGTGAGGGCATATTCCGGCTCTCGGTGTATGCCGAGGCAATGTCCGAGTTTCAAACCCCGCATAATCTTATTTCCCTCACACTCCCAGCAGGGGCTGCAAGAAAACATTTGTAAACAATCGCAGCCACAGTGGTGCGACCTGCGGACCCAGAAAAAAATACACAACACCGAAATTAGGGTTACATTTTTTGTGGTTATCAGTTCCCCAACATATATACGTATTAGCAATACATGTCACACTGCATGCCCCGCCTGTAACCTAATCACGGAGTACATGGCACTGTCCCCTGCACCTAATCAGCCTCATGCCCGCTTACACTAAAAGTCCCAGCACGACTGGTTTTTTGTGAGGAGTTATCGTTGTGAGCAGTAGAGCACAGCTAAGACAATTTCACAAATTCAAACTGACTATAGATGGGCAGCCTGTAGGTACGGGGGACATGCAGCGAGTATGAGTGCGTTTGCAAAAGGTCTCAAGGGGCTAAAGCGGGTCTGTGTCGCCTCAATGCGACCTCGAATGTCTAAACAAGGGGTCAGTGGCGGTGGATCTTGCACACGAAAGCAGTGGGAGGGGTGTGGGGGTCTTGTACAATGCGTCTGGGAGCAGTTTCGACCCTGAAAACTGGATTTAGTCGCGCCGTGCGACTCGAAGGCTTATGTCTCAACTATGCAGCCTCACTCGACTGCAAAAATGCGAAGAAAACAAATGTAAGATGTCTGAGATATGTCTAGAAATGAATGCGCACATCTAAGGGAGTGTCTTGCATCTCGAACGGTCTCGTAAGTCTCAGAAGTGTCTCAGAAGGGTTCTCGATGGGGAGCACACGAAAAACAAAATATCTCGGGAACGACAGGGGCGCACATCGCATTTCCGGTGTCATGCGGTCGATAGCGTCGAGTAGAGGCATCTCTCCAAGAATCGAGAGATTCGGCTTGGAATTGGGTAAGATATGCGTCAAACACGAATAGAGGTAGGAGGAGGGAGAGGAGGAGAGGGTGTCGACAACCAACGGCTCAGCGCGATGCTACCAAATGCAGGGGAACGATGGAGGGGGGTGTGGGGAGTGGAGAGAACAAGAGACTGGGGGAATATGCGCACCCAATCCTGAGATATCCATAAATTGGTTCCAACTATCCTACTATCCACCAAAATGCTTATAACTCCGTAACAACGGCAGCGGCAGCAACGCGAAAAGCACCGTTGGAAAGGTCTCGACAGGGAGTATCAGAATCCTGATTTGCGAGAGGTTAGACGCGTCGTAGGACGAGATATCGCGTGGGCAATTTCGAGGGGGAGGGGGAAAGGGTAGTTCCAAGCAACACAGAACCACTCGTGGTGGGCTCCAGATGTAAAGTTGATAGGTAGAGACCTTGGGGACCCAGGGGGCTTGAGCTGCCTGGGGAGTGCCTACCAAACAGTCTGTGCTGATGCCAGATGTTAGTGTACTTAGATGATGAGATGGTTACCATTGGGGAAGACGAGCTGTAGGCAACACAGTTGTACATATCTTGCCAAACACATTGAAAGCTCCTTCCAAATCCCTTGTATCAGCAACGTCGAATATATTCAAACCATCTTCGCGTTCGTCTATATCTACATTCTATGCTAAAGAGTTGGGGATGTAGCACACATGCACCACTATGGATTAGGTGCAGGGGAGGGTGCCATGTACTCCGTGATTAGGTTACAGGCGGGGCGTGCAGCGTGACATGTATTGCTAATACGTATATATGTTGGGGAACTGATAACCACAAAAAATGTAACCCTAATTTCGGTGTTGTGTATTTTTTTCTGGGTCCGCAGGTCGCACCACTGTGGCTGCGATTGTTTACAAATGTTTTCCTGCAGCCCCCGCTGGGAGTGTGAGGGAAATAAGATTATGCGGGGTTCGAAACTCGGACATTGCCTCGGCATACACTGAGAGCCGGAATATGCCCTCACACTCCCAGCAGAAGGGCTGTGTAGGAGCCTGATTACCATTGTAAGTTAAGATGAAGTCAGAAAACCTGTATGCAACAACATGCCCACTCAACAGTAGATATCTCAATAAATAATTCCAAGTCCTTTAGAAAAACAAATGTGCTTATCTTGAGTGAGACCTTTGGTCAGGATGTCCACCACCTGGTCATTCATAGAAACATATGTCACCGAGATGTCCCCAGATTCAACCTTTTCACAAATGAAATGATGGCAAATGGAAATGTGTTTTGTGTGGTCATGGAACATAGCATTCTTTGCCAGCAAGATCACAGATTGATTGTTGACATAGAGTGGGAGGGGGTTACCTCATGCAACTGCATCTACTTCTCTGAGAAGTGTGCAGATCCAGATTGCTTCCTTTGCAGCAGCAGAAGTGGCCATGTATTCAGCTTCTGTGCTTGACAATGCCACAGAGGTTTGCTTTTTAGATGACCAGCTTACCACACTGCCACAGAGGATAAAGTTGTATCCAGTAATAGAATGGCAATCATTTACATCCGATGCCCAGTCTGCATCAACATATCCAATCAGGGTTGCCTCCAGAGAGGCAGTATAGTGAAGACAACAGTCCACTGTTCCACAAAGGTAGTGGTATACCCTTTTCAGAGCAGTCCAGTGATGTTCACCCAGTGTCACTGCATGCCTGCTGAGTGCACCCACTGCAAATGCAAGGTCAGGATGCATCACTAACATAGCATACATGAGTGCCCCTAGGGCCCTTTGGTAACATGATGTGTCCATCTCTGCATGCTCAAGCTTGAGCAGTCTCAGGTTGACCTCTATAGGAGTGCTGACAGGGTGTCTGTCCTCCATCCCAACATGCTGTAGTATAGTCTCAATGTAACATTTCTGGGAGAGTTCAACTGTCCCCTTATCACAATCACAGATGATTTCCATTCCCAGAATCCATCAAGCCTCACCCAGGTCCAAGACTTTGTATTTTGTGGACAGTTGCACCTTGAGATGGTCAATTGTGGCTCGATCCTTTGATAGGATTAGCTTATTGTCAACATAGATAGCCACAATAATCAGCATGCCTCCTTTGAACTTGTAAAATAGACTGTGATCAGCATCACTGCATGTGAAACCTAGCCCCTCGAAGACTTCTTGCAAGTGAGCATACCAAGCCTTTGATGCTTGTTTTAATCCATAGAGGGCATGGTACAGTAGCCAGACAAGGTTTGAGTCATGAAAGCCCAGGGGTGGACATAGGTATATTTCTTCATCAAGTTTGCCATTCAGAAAAGCTGATTTAACATCCATTTGATGGACTTCAAGGTTATACTTGGCTGTGAGGGCAAGCAGGATCCATATTGTAGTGAACTTCACAATGGGTGCAAAGGTTTCAGCATAGTTGACTCCTTTGACCTGTGTGAACCCCTTAGCAACAAGGCATGCCTTGTACTTGTCAATTTCACTGTTTGGACCTCATTTGATCTTGAAAACCCATTTTGAATTGACAATCTTTTGATCAGGTGGGCATTCAACCTCCTCATACAGTCCCAGCCTCTGAAAAGTGCTCAGTTCCTCTGTCATTGTGGCATACCACCTGTCAGTGTCAGGACAATTCATTGCATCTTTGAACAACATAGGCTCATCATTGCATGCAATACTTGCTTGGTAAGTGGTGTGTTGTTGACTCATGTTGTCATCACAGTGTGACAACTCAGCCACAGGTGCATCCTCAATGTGCTCGCCACCCTTGCTGCATGGCTTGATGCTGGCCATATGCTTTCCAGTGTCCTGCTCAAGGTTTCCCTCGGGCAATGTTGACTTTTGGTAAGCATTTATGAAGTACCTTGGGTCATTGTCTCTGACAGGTTGCCGCTTAACTCTAGATAACCTCCTGATATCTGCAGGTGGAACCAGGTTTGGATATGGTGCTGGCAGGCCAATTGAGCATACAACATGCCTTGCAGGTGGTCTATGGACTTTCTGGGTCATCTCTGGGTGTGTTGCATCCATTTTTTGCATTCAAACTGACATGTTTGACTCACTAGCACTGTTCCTTTCCCCCACCAACATTTTGGTCAATTGTGGCTTATCAGCGATGATTGGTTGGAGGCCTAGGCTTCCTGCATTGTCCATTTGCCCATCTGGAGCTCCATGTGAATATTCAGCTTGATCCATTGAGTTTATGAGCTTGTCTGAGCCATCCCCATCCTCCTGCACAGTAAGTGGTGCCTTTTCCAGTAATGTGCTGGCATTTTGACTTCGTTGCATGGGTCCTTGAGTCATGGGCTTACTCTTCTTGAAGACAACCTGTTTGGATGTCTCCCCCATCCCCTTCCTTGAAGATGACATCCCTCAACTCAATGACTCAACCACTTGCTCGATGCAAGCACAAGTTACATGCTGAATCACCCAGCATACTTCTCAAGGCACAATTCAGATATAATAAGACAGATATTTGGCACCTGAAGAGGGACTGCCATCCTCCATCAAATGGCAAGAGACCATGCCATAGCAGTGGCAAATGAAACCACAAGGGAAGGAGGACACCCTTCTGAAGGAAACAGAAGGCAGGGAGACGGTAACAGACCTCCCAGCCAAAACCCATATGGAGGGATTCCTCCCAATGATAATGATCAAGGGGATGACCCTTGAGGATACTATGGAGGTGGACCCCCCAGTGGAGGATTCCCTGGAGGTGGACCTCCTGGGGGTGGACCTCCTGGAGGTGATGACCCTGATGATGATGAAGATGATGATATAGATGTCATTGGTGGGAATGTCCCCCAAGTCAGTGGTCACCCCATAATACAGGGTAATCAACCTAACTACCTAAGGGTATATACCCCAGGAAATACAAGACATATGGAATTTATGCAGAACAGATATGCTCAGCACATCTGGGAACAAGTCAGTATACCAATGGGCCAAGTTGGGCCAGAGGTGAAAGCTATGAGCCCACTGAAGCCTGGAAAGTATGGAGGCCAGGATGACCTGGCAAAATTCGATGACTGGCTAGGCCAGATATTGAAGTACTTCCATACATTTAAGATTATGGGACCAGATTGTGATGAAGACTGTGTGCTGTACACTGGATTATTTTTGGAGGGACTGGCCTCCCAATGGTATGACCAAGAGGTCAAATCACCAAATTGACATATACAATGATGGTCCTTTGAAGACCTTATATGTGGATTATTCAAGAGATTTGTCCATGAAGCATTGGCACAAAACACCACTAACAAGTATGACCGAATGAGGCATGAGCACAACAAAGGTGCTCTAGCATTCTATAACAACCTAAAATGTTGTGTGCACTGAATGGTGCAACCTCCTGATGATTACTTGTTCAGAAGGAAGTTTTTGTGGGGATTACCACATTCAATAATAAGAGCAATATATGAGGCTTGCAAAATATCTGCTGAGCACTCCACAATTGAAGAAATACTTGAAGAAGTACAGCACATGGAAATGATGCAGAAAGTGATAAATCAACATATGAGGGTGAGCCACACCAGCTCTGGAGGGAAGACCTCCCAGGGATGAAGTGGTTCACACCCACACAGAAATAAGAGCACAACAGGCTCAACTACAAACAATAATTTCAAGTACTTCAAGAAGGGGAATACACTTTATCATCAAAGGACCAATTCCCCAGGAAAAAGCACTGGCCATGAAAGGCAAGGTGGACAATACCACCATAATAACAGGGGCAATAAACATCAACTGCAAGAGTGAGGAAACTCACAAGCAAAGGGGAACCAGCCCTGAAAATTCATGTGTGTTACAACTGTTCAGGAGGGCCATAAAGGCCATATTGAGGCTGCAACTATATGCAGTTGACATCCAGGAAGACACAGGACATAATGGTGTTCCTGAAGAGCAGGAACATATCAAACCCAACAAAGTTGTAGTCATTGAGGACAATGACAATGAGAATAATAATGCAGGAAATGACCCCAATGAGGCAGAAAGCCTCATAGACAATGATGATGAACCTGTCACATACTTAGGCACAATGCATCATGAAGATGAGTTGCCTGATGGCAAGGAAATAATATCATGCTCCATGATATGCCTTGAAGAGGACAAATCCTCAGAGGGGACCCTCATAGCATCTGGAGAACATAGTTCTCCTGAAACCAACAATGTCAGTGAGAACAAGGACTATGAGACAATGGCAGATGCCAATCTTGAATGATGGGAATGGTCCCATCTATATGGCACAGTCCATGAAGGAAGGTGTGACAAATGCTGACACTGAGTTGACCATGTAGCAGAAGGGCTACTCAGCAATGATGATTCAATCATAAGAGCAATAGAATGCCCTGATGACTTTGCCCATCAAGAATATGACAGAGGAGTGGTCAACAGAAGATGTGCCAATGAGGATACATCTCCAGATAGCACATGGAGAATATGCTCCACACTACAAATGATGGTGTACCATCTTCGATGCAGAGAGGAATACCGAAAGGAAATCCTCAAAAATTTACTCACAGCTCACAAAAACATTCGACATATGCACAGGGACTGCACCAGCTTGGCTGTACTGGTAGACAATGTGATGAGTACAGTCCATCTACAAGGAGCTATAAGCTCCAGCATCAAGATATATCCCAATGTTGTGATGACAAGCATGCCATGGGGGGAGGTATGGATTGGAGAAAATGGGAGGATAGAGCATTATGCTGACCCCACAGATGATGAAGAGAGCATACAAAATGTGTCTCTAAGAGTCACAGACAATCCTATGGATCTCAATGGTGACTGAGATGATAGGTCTCAAAACATAGGGGTGAACCCTACTCAGGACTGATGGGTATGGTTGTACATCTATGGAGCCATACAGTGAGTGAAAAAACATGTGCAATGTTTGGCTGATTTGTACTAAGTCCAGTGTAGTACCATGAGGTGTGGGAAGCCTGCTTAGCCTTGGTGAGATGGATGGTAGCACTGACTCCTAGCTACAAAATGGTCCCAGGGTCATGTGATTTGGTGCAGTAGTCCTTGAGATATGTCAATTATAAAACAGGTACATCATTGCACATGTTTATTCACTTTTGGTTTGGCAGTAGAATCTGGGGGAAATAAAGGAATAATTGTGGTTGTTTGGTCCTACAAACAAAGATACACACATAAACATTATGTCTGAGTTTGAATATGTTCACACACTTCTTTATTCCCAACCTTTACCACCATGAGATCTCTCTCTGCCACCCAAAGAAATACTATCCTGACTATGCTTGATTCTGGTCATTCTCCTGCTTCTATTGCCTCTAGTACTGGCCTACATCACTCCACCATCTCTAGACTTCATTCCAAGAAGCATTCCAGCCTGAAAAAGTCCACTGGAGGTCGTCCATCCAAGCTCTCCCCTGCTAATGTCTGCCATGCCATCCACCTCATCTCAACTCAGAAGGCAGAAAATGCTGTGCAGGTGACCAAAACCCTCACCAATATTATCAACCAACCCCTCCACCCAAATACTGTCCACCAGCACCTGAAAAAGACCAGTATGAAGGCTGTGGTAAAGCAAAAACAACCTATCCCCTCTGCCAAGCATCACAAGGCAAGGTTAGACTTTGCCTATGCCCACAAAGATTGGACTTTGGAGGACTGGAAGAGGGTGGTATGGTCTGATGAGACTAAAATTAATTGCCTGGGGTCAGATGGGCACAAATGGGCATGGAAAAAGCCAGGGGAGAAGCTGAGTGATAGGCTAGTAGAGGGGACACTGAAGTTTGGAGGAGGTTCTCTGATGATGTGGGGCTGTATGACTTGGGAGGGTGTTGGATATGCTACCAAGATTGATGGTAGGATGGATAGGGACCTATACCTTCAAATTTTGAAGGATGAACTACAAGAGTCCCTTGAATATTATGGTCTCCATCCTCCTGACATCATCTTCTGGCAGGACAATGACCCCAAGCACACCTGCAAGCAGGTCGAGGAGTGGCTAGAAGAGCAGGATTTTAGGACCATGGTATGGCCTGCACAGTCCCCTGACCTTAACCCCATAGAACATGCCTGGGGTTACCTCAAGAGGAGGCTTGCAGAGTATGAGCACCCTCCCAAGGGGATATTGGAGTTGTGGGAGAGGACTCAGGTGGAATGGAACAATATACCAGCTGAGGAGTGTCAGAAGTTGATTGAGAGCATGCCTAGGAGGGTTGAGGCAGTGCTTAAAGCAAAAGGAGGCTATACCAAGTACTGATATCCCTTAGATACCCCTCACTTTTCAAAAGTGAATAAACGTGTGCAATGATGTACCTGTTTTATAATTGACATATCTCAAGGACTACTGCACCAAATCACATGACCCTGGGACCATTTTGTAGCTAGGAGTCAGTGCTACCATCCATCTCACCAAGGCTAAGCAGGATTCCCACGCCTCATGGTGCTACACTGGACTTAGTACAAATCAGCCAAACATTGCACATGTTTTTTCACTCACTGTACATGAAAATCAGCAATGTCTAGAATGTCAGAGACATATTGAGCATATAGCAGAAGCCACTATTGACAGAAACATGTCATTGAATGTAGCCCTATGATACCCAGAGCAACTCGCCTTCTGAGAGTTTAATCGAGGATGGGATGAATGCAACCAAGCCCAAATGGAGGGCTATGGACTGAATGTTGATAGACATCAATGTGCACTTTGTGCAATGGCTGACCAAATACAGTCCAACAAGACTAGTCGACTGCAGACATTGCAGGACATAAATGAACTGAGGAAGATGGTACAAGACCCCAGTGTTATTCACCAGGAGTTAGAAAATAAAATAAACAGGATGGAAAACTGTCTGAGGTGACATGCCATGGAAAGCAACAGTATCAGGGTGTACCCTGATGACACCATGATTGAAACACCTCATGGTGACCTGATGATTGTGTGGGATGGTGCTCCTGATGCCCATGAACTATACATGGCAGTGATGGAAGTCACAAAGAAGGCTGAACCACTGGCCAAGACAATTACTTGTGCATTCAGATACACAATGACTTCCACAGATCTTCAAACTGTGGGCTCTTGCCCATGAATTGCACTGGAATTGCACATGTGTGTGACAATAGAGGCAGTCATAAATGGCTGCAAGGTGTACACAATGATTGACACTGGTAGTACCAGAAATTTTGTGACCCTGGCCTATGCCAAAGTCATGAAAATGAGGATTTTTCCTCTGGAACAGCAGCTAACACTGCAACTAGGATGCATTGGTAGCTGATCCAAAATCACACATGGAGGGAACATGTCTATACATGTAGGCCAATACAAAGCACCTTCATACTTCAACATAGCGAATATTGATCACTATGATTGTATTTTAGGAATACCATTCCTAAGGCAACACAAAGTTGTATTGGATTTTGCTATGCAAATGATTATCATCACTAATGAGCATATTCCTTTGCTGGTTGAACTGGAAGCCCGAATAGCAGGGCCATCACACCCTGGAGCGAAGGTATCTCCTTCTGCCTGACTTGCACACCCTATGAGGCTGCAATGGCCTCAGGAGGGCTTGCAGGGGGAGGGGAGACTGGAAGTAAAAAGCAAGACATGTATCAAATCAATAAAACCCATAAAGAAGGCAATAATGAAAGAGGATATACCTCATTTAAGGGAACAATGGTTCCATATATATAAGCATAGGCTTAGTGGGGTAGTCCCAAAGTTGCCCCCACTGTGGGAGGTTAACCACAGGATTTCCCTGATCGATGAAAGTAAACAGTATTCTTATCACTTGCTGCATTGTGCACACACATTAAAACAACAACTGTTGGAGAAAATCTGACTGTACACCAATGCAAAATGGTGGGTGCTGAAAAGCATATCACAGGCAGCACCAATGCTGTGCATCCCAAAGAAAAATAGGAAACTGTGGACAGTTATAGACTGCCACAAGAGAAATGACAACACCATGAAGGATGTCACACTGTTCCCTGACCAAGATCAGATCAGAATGGATGTATGTAGCACAAGCAAAGTATTGCTCTAAAATTGACCTGTGTAATGCATATGAACAGGTCTGTATAGAGCCTGAAGACATCTGGAAGATGTCCTTTTCAATGATATATGGGACCTTCCTAAGTCAGGTCATGCAACAGGGAGATTGCAATGCCCCTGTGACATTTCAATGTCTAATGACAGTGATCTTTAGATGTCATATAGGACACTTTGTATATGTCTACCTTGATGATGTATTCATCTATAGTGACAGGCTGGAAGACCATGAACAACACTGCATGCATATCATATTTGAGACCTTGGAAAAGGCCAACTTTTATCTTGAAAAGGAGAAGTGCAATTTGTATGCCAAAAGGCTAGACTGCCTTGGCCACATTATTGATGAAAAAGGCATACACACCAACAGAGACAAGATGTCTTGTATAAGGGGATGGAGGACTCCTAAATCCTTGAATGAGGTACAATGGTTCATTGGCCTCATAGAATACTTGGCACAATTTATGCTGGATATATCGGCATATACAATGCCATTAATGGGAATACAACAGAATGAACACCCATTCCAGTGGAGGGAAATCCATGACAGATGCTTCCAAATGATAAAAGATCTGGCATGCAAATACCCAGTACTGCAGCCTATTGACCTGCAAAAGGATGAGCCTATATGGCTCGTTTGTGATGCATCACTCTATGGAGTAGGTGCACTATATGGACAGGGACCCAAATGGAAAACCTGCTGACCAGCAGGTTTCATGTCCAAAAAACTGAGTGACACACAACAGAATTATAGGACATTTGAGCTAGAAACTCTCACAATAATTGAAGCACTACTTAAGTGGGAGGATAAACTCCTCAGCTTCAAATTTACAATCATTACCAATCATGAGGTGCTGGGATACCTCAAAACTCAGAAAAAATTGTAAAGTAGACAAATACAATGGCTGGACTATATGTCCCATTGTAGGGAGAGTATCCTCTCCACTAGGTATTTTGTTTTATTTCATTGTTTTTACTTACTGGTCTGTTTTCTTTCTTTTTCTTTATCTCTTTACTTCATGTTTGGATGCATTGTGGCTTACATAAGCCTGTGCAAGTACTTTGAGCACCTGTACATACTTAGAAACAATAATAGATGTACCACCACAGACGAGATAGATGGAATTCTGAGCCTGAGGGCTCAGAATATTATTTCTCCTCCCTTGATGTTCTATAAAGGTTTTCTTGAGTCTCTCTTGGGTTTTAGGGCACGTTTCTGGTCTTTTTCTCCACTCTTTGACCTCTCTACCAGGCAACTCCAGCCTCCTGGGTTGAACTGAGACCCCTTCCAACTGGAGTCTACTCTAGATTCCTCCCACACTCCTTTATCATCCATCTTTACACCATTTCAATGCAAATATCATCTATGCCAAAGGAACTGAGAACTGTGTAGTGGATTGCTTATCATGCTACTATGAGAGAGAAGGAGGAGATAGCCCCTCTGATGAGGAAGTGGATTGGGCCAACACAGATGTATGACTAGACCCAGAGGGAGATGACCTCCCTCACAACAGATGGCAGGAAGTCAGACTATCTGCAATAAGAGAGGATAATGCTCCTCAAAAGAGTAATCAATTCACCAGAGTCAGTAGATTTTGACAAAATGAGATGGCAACTGCCATCAATGGAGTTACATGAATCTCAGCAGCTACCAGTCACTACCTTTGGCAAAAGCTGCAGCAACTACCATATCACACTTGAGGGTGCTTATCTAATGCTTTGTCAGAGCTGAGCTGGTGTCAGAGTTTGAATATTGGAAGGTGGCTGTGCAGCACAGCCACACCGGGAAAAAGTTTGGTCAGCAGCTATGGGAAGGTTTATTTTTCAATTGGCAAATTAAACCTTAACTAGCACAGCCACATAGGGGTGGGAATTTGCACTGCCACAGTCCAGCAGGTGCCAATGAAAATGTGACCAATGCTGGGATTGAACCCAAGACCTCATTGGTAATCACTACCATTGTAACCACTACACTATTTGGCTTATTACAATTGTAGGCACTCAGTCCATCACCACAACCAATTGCTTATGTAATCCAAAAAGCGGACTACATACCCTGGCTTTCTGCTTCACCACACTTGTTCCCTGGGTTATATGATATTCTACTTCATTCCAATGTAATGTGGGCATGATATTTGTTATATCTGTACATAATTTTGTTCCAATTCAGTGCCCAACATGGCTGTACATATAAAAAGGGGTAAAAATGCAAATTATGTTCCCAATTGTGCACTTCTGGACATATCACAATGAAAATTTAACCCCAGCCTGCCCTAGTAAATATCTACAACATATATCAGTCACAGATTGTCAGGATCAGCCAATCCAGAGATATGATCAGATCTCCTCCTCCCCAATGTATGTGCTGGGGAATTAAATCATCCCTCCTGCTGGAATTTCTGGTGCATGGGGATGATGAAGGGTACATAGTGCAATGTCCCTGCAAAAGGATCTGGCAGGTTTACTAGCAGGATGTGGTCAGACACTGTATTTATGGAATTTTATTGATGTGGCCACCAGTGGCCTCCTTCCAAGATGATAATTAATTTAACACCAGGGAAGGTGACTAGGCATATTGTCTACCAATGTACCAAGTTTCAGCCAGATCCAATAAGTATTGAAGGAGCAGGAAGCAAGCCGAGGTTGTTGGAGCATGGGAAAGTGGGCAAAGATTTTAGGAGACTTGGAAAGCATGTCAAAAACTTGTAATAGCACACCACACATAGTGTTTTCCTCAGCCCAGCCCCAAGCCCCAAGCCAGGCCAAGCTGTTCCCT